>OVBE01001002.1:0-26748 GCA_900406425.1 Iberis pinnata
GTAAAACATAACATTGACAATACATTGAAATAGTTATTGTAAACTTAATCATTTAAAATTTCAATTAAATATATTTTAAAGATTAGTATTATACAACTACAAAATAATTATGTCATGACAATATTGATATATTTTTGTAAAATTAATAATACTCTATATAAAAAATACATATATTTTAAAACTTTATAACTTAACGTATCAAATCATAAACTAAAAAAAAAAATATCAATATAAATTCAAAAAATTTATAATATAATAAATATATTTTTCTGAAATAAGTAGAATATTGCCCCGCGCGTACGCGCGGGCCACTCCCTAGTATTGTATTAAGTAAAAGACATATACGACTTTTTTGAGGCATCAGAGGTTTAAATATATATAGCCAAAGATTTTCTATCTTCCCGTCTTTTTTCTCTTTTTTCTCTTTTCTACGCCAGATATGAGAATGATGAGAAACGAGATCCACCAACGAAAAGGTTCTGATCACAAACACGTGCTCCAAGGTTTAGGGGATACCGTAAGAATCCAACACAACCGAATCCCCGCGGCTAAGGTTTCGTCCGCAAAATCCTCTGGCGCCACTGCAAATGGAATCCTACAGTTAGACGGTGGGACGACGACGAGAAACTTCAATCAAAGCGGCACGCTCTAGATAGGCGACGGCGGTGCTGCTTGTGAAAAAAGAGATAGCGAGCTCCGGTGGTGATTGAATTATCCGGTGGTGAAGATCTGCTCTCGTCAAAAGAACAGAGGCGTCAGAGGCACGATTTAACTTGAGGACGGAACGACCACGAAGAAGACACTATACCGATCCAATGACGATCAGATTTGTCCTTTATGTCGGCGCCGGATCTTAACCCTGGTGGCAAACCGAGGCGCAAGTCGGAAACGATAACAAACATGCTTTTTCTTTTCTTTCGCTATCTCTCTCGTTTAGACGACTGGTGTATTGCCTCTACTCCGACCAGCCGGCCGCTATGAGCGCAGTCTCGGCGGCATCCGCAGTTTTTGGCTGGCCGGCAACGATTTTATGATTATCCTAGAGTTTGCTAGAATTAACACAATGGTTATTAGATCTAACTGCAGTTATATTTAAAACGATAGTTAAGCCAATCTTGGTTAGCTTAATTTAAATTAGGGTTTAGGATTTGCTTGTAGTGTTTTCTTGTGTTTGGATCTAGGCCTACTTTGTAGGATTGTGTAAAAGCCTAAATTTGGATACAAGTATATGCTTTAAATAGAACACCTTTAACAATATATATATATAGTCAATTGTCTTTACAAAATCCAACTAAATATAACGATAAACAGTTTTTTTTTTAAAAATAAGTAGTTCATATAAACTTCTATCTTTCTTTTTGGGTCTGCTCAAATCCTTCATTCAAATTTGTAGGAAATCTAGATATTCGATAAAGGTAACTTTTTTTTTGTCAACATATATTGCATTAATTTAAAAAGAATATAAACCCATAAAAGGCATTTTAAATTCCACCAAGAGGAAGTTACAGACCCATATTGGGCAGTTGCTCTCATTAAGAGCGGAATAAGCTACTCCGAAAAGGAGTTGAGAAACAAGTCCTGAAGGACCGAGGAACCTAGAAAAAAAATTCTTTCTAGACCGAGAACGATAACCCCTGATATCCCAATAAACCGGTTTAAAACCGTTGCATGAATTTTTTGGAGACAAACTCATATAAGTTTGCATCTCCCTAATTAAGTACAAAACCTAAAACTATACACAAGATGGGCCTTATACAAAATGGATTTGGGCTTCCAAAAAGGGTAAACTAAGCCCAAATCAAAGCTTATTTGCAGAATTGAACCCTAGTGACTATGCTGCTCCTTACGCCGCCACCCCTTCTGAAGCTGTCTATTCCGGTTAACCGGGGCAACCACCTGTCGAAAACAAAGGTGACTAACGATAAAGAGTCACACCTCCACTTGATTACAATCCGACAAGGGGCTGACCCCAAAAGCATCTCCCATGGCATAAGCAAACCGGAACAACGAGAAAGCCATCGAATCACCAAGAATAACTGGAAAAACAAACCGCATCATGCCTGAGAAATACCCGCATCTAATTGCAACCGAGTGGTTGCAAAAACTGTACCCAACCAGGCTAATAAAATTTTAAATGCTCAAATGAACGAGGCCGGACTAAAAGGGACAGTGCGGTGGTAGCGGTTATGCATGCATGCCGGAGAGGAGACCGCCTTCCAAGATATAACAACGGACGGAGACGAAGTTCTATAGAAGCCAAACGAAGGAGATGGATCCGTGAAATAAAAGCAAAAAAGAAAATAAAGAGAGAAGAGTGGCCGCTGAGCACCGAGGATTGTGCCGGACGCCAGCAGCGAAGCACACTTAAAGAAGAAGAAATCAGACGGTGATGAGAGAAGAGGAGAGAAGTTTGAGTAAAACTTTCACGATAAAGGTAACTAAAATATATGTATGTGAGTATGTGCTAATGATTATGTACGTAAATAGATATGAGTATGAGTATTATATTCATCTGTACGATGGATAGACTCCCAAGTGTCATAACTAACACGTTGAAAAGATTAACTCTAAAACGATGGCTAAAATGTGTAAAAGCTGGACCTGGAATCGAATTTGAAATTTTTTTGGATCATGAATCAATGCAATTTAACTGAATTTGAGTGAGTTTGATAATTTTGCTAAATCTCTCTATATGTATAAAATTATTATTATACTCTTATTATGTTTTGAAAATACTTTTGAATCATAAAATTTAGAAAAGTTCAATATTTATGATAGTAAATAAAAATATATGTCAATAACTAAAATCTAAAATCAATAAAAGTACTAAGAAAACAAAATAAACTAAGTTATATATTATATTGTAATATGAAACTTCACAATCATTTAATTATTTTATTAAGTATTTTAATAGTCTATTAGGAACACTATTGTATTATATATCTTAATTATAAAGTTATAAAAACAGTAAAATTTTGAATTAATGAAAAATTGCTAATTAAAAATTAAATCATGTTTAACACCGATATATTGGATCGCGGTTCCCCGATTTTTACCGATCTATCACGGGTTTTTAGCCAGTTCAATTATATGTAGGTTTTATTATCTATTTGTCTCGAATATTACTCCGATTCAAAATTTAATCCAGTCAAATCTTTTGTTCGATCCAGTTTTCAAAATACTAGCTAGCTGAAACCAAAATATTTGTCAATTCTGTACCAGAAAAATAATAATGTGTGAAGTCTAATATGATACAGAAGCTATGGTAAATAAGAACGCATAAGAATAAATACCTCAGTTTATTGTGATTATGAAAAGAATCTTGGATAATTTTGACAGTTTTGGACACAAGCATAAGTTCAACTATGTGTATGTGTTGGTCTTGGTTCAGTGGATAAGGTCTTAATTACATTAAAGAAAAATCAAATCTCAATAATTAGGTCGCATAAGTTGTAGCTAAATAACGAGAATAAAAGTTGATCCATCGTGGATAATACGATGTGAGTAGTCATATTACAAAAATAGTTTTGTAGCAACATGTACTATAGTTTGTAATATTATTTTGGGAATATTTCCAAAAATATTGTTTGTTCTGTGTAGGAAATCTCGAAAAATACCACTATGATGTGGTAGTGGACTCTTTTCTCTATTTTTTCCTTGTGTCGTACAACTTATCCTAATGCCACACGTCTGTTCATTAGAGAGTAATTAATGTAAGAATATTTATATTATGTGGCTTATGTGTTTCTGGATTTAATTATAAAGTTCAAGTTTATATTAAAGTTAAAGATTCTAATATTAAAGACGACACCGTGATGGATTGGTTTCGGATAAAAGTTATTAGAATTTGAGTGTATTGATAACTCTCCTCACCTACCTTATATTATTCATAAAAATGTCCTTCTCTAATGTTTGTGTTTAATGTGTTATATTAGTAGTTAATAAAAGATTAGTTATAACTATGTATGGATAACATATATATATATATATATATACAAATATAAAAGGTGGTTAAAGGTAGTTATATTTTGTGATAAACCATCACAACTTTTGGAAAGTAACTATATATATATACATGTAAGTGTGTTGATGATTATGTTACAAAAACATGTACACAAAATCAAAGTAAAAGCCACATAAAGTATTGAGAAGGGGTTTAAGATTCTTTATCCATCATAGAGAATCCTAAAGGAAAAGGGTAAAGAGAGGATAACATCAATTGAGTAAAGGTTTGGATCCATAACATCTCAAAGCAATGGATCAAGGTTAGTGTTTTTTTCTTCTTCTTTAAGAAAGAGTTCACAGTTGAATTAAAACAAATATAGATGATCTTGGGAATTACATTTCATAAATAGAAATCATAAAAGTAATTTTACATTTGGTATCAGAGCAAATTTATAATTGTTTAGTTCACCATGTTGATTTACATAAGTCATGATAATTCTTAAAGAACATTTTTTTAATGATGGTACACGATTATAGAGCATGTGTTGATCGTATTCATAATCGGGTTTTATTTGTTTTACACATTTTGAATTTCGTGTGATACGAGAAAAGTGTTGACGGTTACGTAAAGGAAAAATAACCGTCGTTGCATGAAATGAATCGTTTCAATAGTCACCATTGTCATACATGTACGTTTTGCAAAAAGTGTGATGAATAGGCTTTAATAGTGTTTCATTAAGCGTTTGTAGAAATAATTATGGGCCTATGTTATGCAAATTTCGGTCAAAGAATGTATATACGTGTTCATCTTGAGTGTGTAATTGGTTGAATTTCATGTCTCTGCATGTTGATATATATAGTGAAGATAGTGGTTTGGTTTCGTGAAAGTTTTGGAACCTATATACGTATGTACATATCTATATATAAGATTAATGAATAACATGTTTATATAACAAAAATGTTTTCCGCTGTGAAAGGGATAAACATGTTATGAAATAATAGAAGTATTGATGTTTATTTTGTATATAACATGTAGTCACCAAAATGACTTTGTTATATTATATATAAATATTGAAAACAGTAAAATTTTATTAATTGATCATGATTAAAGGATGCTATAATAATATTAAAGACAAGATTGATTAATTATTTTATCAATTATATTCTAGGAGATCACCTAAAGGTGGATCACTGAATATAGTTAGTAATATGTAAACGATTAATCGTTTTTCACTATAGTCAATATTATGTATACTCAAAGGTAGCATATTTATTTGACTTATGTTTGATTCGATTAATTATTAAAGTATATATATAAAAATAAGCATCAATGAAAGTGCTTGTGTTTAAGTATTGCCCAAAGGTTGCTTAAACACATGCTATAAAATTTAATATCAAGTATATGAATTTGTATAAAAGTTTCAAAGCACTAATATGTTAAGCATGTATAAATGTGCAGCTTCATCAAACATGTATGCATCCGCTAACTTTGTCGTAAAGTTCAATGGGCTCAATTACGTTGAGTGGTTCGAATAGATCCAGTTTACGCTGGGTGTAATGGGATTGGATCTTGCAATTCTCACGGATGAGATACCCTCAGCCATTACGGAAGATAGCTCTGAAAGTGAAAAGTCTCGCTATGAGACTTGGGAACAGTCTAACAGGCTGAGCTTGAACTTAATGAGGTTGACGATGGCGGAAAATGTTAAGCCATTTATGCCTAAGACAGAGAAAGCAAGGGAATTCATAGAGAAAATTAAGGAATGTTCACAGTCGGATTTGGCGGACAAGTCAATTGTAGGAAGCTTTATGAGTGAGCTGACTACGAAAAAGTTTGACTGGTCTCAGCCAATCCATGATCATGTGACGCACATGTCTAACTTGGCATCAAAGTTATCGACCTTGGGAATGGAGGTTAATCAACAGTTATTGGTTCAATTCATTATGAATTCTCTTCCTATGGAGTTTAGCCAGTTTCAGGTGAATTACAACACCATTACGAATAAATGGAACTTTAAGGAATTAAAGGCTATGCTCATTCAAGAGGAAGGGATATTAAAGAAGTTGAAGGACCAAGTTGTTAGCCTCGTAGGCCTTGGAAATGCCAGCAGCAATAAAGCAAAACCAAGTAAAAAGGACAACAGAAAAGAAAAGATCTTCTGAAGGTCAAATTCAAAAGGAAAGGAAGTGTTTCTTTTGCAAGAAAACGGGACACTTCAAGAAAGATTTTCCGAAAATAAAGGCATGGTTCGAAAAGAAAGGTAAACGTCAAAGTTTTGTTTGCTCTGAATTGAACCTTATAGAAGTGCCAAATAATACTTGGTGGTTAGATTCTGGTGCTACTACTCATGTGTCTCATATTAAACAAGGATTCATTTCAATCCAGTCCATAAGAGGAGCTGAACAATACTTGTTCATGGGGAACCGGATGAAGGTACTTATTGAAGGCATTGGGACTTATAGATTGATTTTAGAGACTAAATGTCATGTTGATCTTGAAAAGTGTCTCTATGTACCTGAATGTGCTAGAAATCTTGTTTCCGTAAGTAGACTGGACAATTTAGGATTTGATTTTAAGATTGGACATGGTGTTTTCTCATTATACCGAAATGATTACTTTTATGGTAGTGGTACTTTATTTGATTCACTTTATCGATTCAATCTTGATGCAAAATTTTCTGAATCCTTGTTTAATATTGAAAATCAAGGCATCAAACATAGTGCATCTGATGAAAATTCCGCTTACTTGTGGCATCAAAGATTAGGTCATATTTCCAAAGAAAGGATTATGAGGTTGGTAAAGAATGAAATTCTTCCTCAATTGGATTTTAGTGACCTAAATGTGTATAGACTGCATAAAAGGAAAGCAGACTAAACATAGTATAAAGAAACTTGCCACAAGAAGCACTCAGCTTCTAGAGATAATCCACACCGATATTTGTGGCCCTTTCGATGCTCCTTCGTGGAGTGGTGAAAGATACTTTATCACTTTTATTGATGATTACTCACGGTATGGATATACATATACTGCATGAAAAGTCCAAGTCCGTGAATGTCCTAGAGGTGTTCATTGACGAGGTGGAAAGGCAGTTAGATAGAAAAGTAAAAGTTGTGAGATCTGATAGAGGTGGTGAGTTTTATGGAAAGTTCAATGAAAATGGACAATGTCCTGGTCCATTTGCAAAGTTACTTAAAAGGAAAGGCATTTGTGCGCTGTATACAATGCTCGGTACTCCTCAACAGAATGGTGTAGCTGAAAGGCGGAATCCTACTTTATTGGATATGGTTAAGAGCATGTTAAGTAATTGTTCATTACCTCCTTCTTTGTGGGTATATGCATTAAATTCTGCAACATATGTTCTAAATCGGGTTCCTAGTAAGGCACTTCCTAAGACCCCTTATGAACTGTGGACAGGAAGGAAACCCAGGTTAAGACATCTCTGTGTCTGGGGTTGTCAAGCAGAAGTAATGTTATATAACCCACATGAAAAGAAATTAGATTCAAGGACTGTCAGTGGATTTTTCATTGGCTATCCTGAAAAATCGAAGGGGTATATATTTTACTGTCCTAACCATAGTACGAGAATAGTTGAGTCGGGTAATGCTAGGTTCATTGAGAATGGAGAAACTAGTGGGAGTGGTGAAACACGTAAGGTGGACATAAAAGAAATTCAGGTTGAAGTTCCTTCACCTGAAGTTGCACCTACAATAGTTGTTCCTATTGTTGCATTACAGTCAAATGAGACAATAGAACAACATAATGATGTGCCAATCCCAATAGTTGAAATACAGTTAATGAACCTGTCACAATTCAAGAAGAGAATAGTGTACCACAAATGCAATTAAGCGATCTAAAAGGGAAAGAAGATCTGTCATATCAAATGATTATGTGGTTTATGCTATTGAAAATGAATGTGATATAAGCAATGATGAAGACCCGATCTCATTCCGAAATGCCATGGAAAGTGACAATTCTGAAAATTGGTTAAATGCCACAAAAGAAGAAATAAAATCTATGGGTGATAATAAAGTTTGGGACTTAGTAGAGTTGCCTGACGGTTTCAAAACCGTTGGATCTAAATGGGGCTTTAAGACTAAACGTGACTCGAAAGGTAACATTGAAAGATACAGGGCCCGCCTTGTTGCTAAAGGTTTCACCCAAAAGGATGGCATTGACTACAAAGAGACCTTCTCTCCAGTTTCAAAGAAGGATTCTCTTAGGATTGTTTTGGCTTTGGTGGTTCACTATGATCTAGAGCTTCACCAAATGGATGTGAAAACCACCTTTCTAAATGGCGAGCTTAAGGAAGAAGTATATACGAACCAACCTGAAGGGTTTGTGGCCACAGGAAAGGAAAATATGGTGTGTAAGCTGAGAAAGTCAATATATAGACTAAAACAAGCTTCTAGACAGTGGTATTTAAAGTTCAACGATATTATCACGTCATACGGTTTTGTAGAGATCATTGTTGATCGATGTATCTACCTTATGGTCAGTGGGAGAAGATTTGTGATTTTAGTCTTATATGTTGATGATATTTTGCTTGCTGCAAACGACATGGGCATGCTACATGATATAAAGAAATATCTCTCTAAGAACTTTGAAATGAAAGATATGGGTGAGGCATCTTATGTGATCGGTATTGAAATNGAAAGGATATATCAATAAGATTTTAGAGAGATATAAAATGGACAAATGCTCCGCAGGGATAGCTCCAATTCAGAAAGGGGATAAATTCAGTAAAATGCAATGTCAGAAAAATGAATTGGAGCGTAAAGAAATGGAAACAATTCCCTATGCATCGGTGGTTGGGATTTTGAACTATGTTCAGACATGTACTCGGCCAGATATTAACTTTGTTGTTGGTATGTTGGGTCGATATCAAAGTAATCCCGGAATGGAGCACTGGAAAGCTGCAAAGAAGGTTCTCAGGTACTTGCAAGGTACCAAAGAGCACATGCTTACGTATCGGAGATCTAATCACCTAGAGAATATTGGATATTCAGATTCAGATTATGCTGGATGCGTTGATAGTAGAAAATTGACGTTTGGATATTTGTTCCTATTAGCTGAGGGGGCAATATCATGGAAGAGTGGAAAGCAGTCTGTCATTGCTACTTCCACTATGGAGGCAGAATTTGTGGCATGCTTTGAGGCCACAATTCAAGCATTATGGTTGCGGAACTTTATCTCAGGGCTTAGGATAGTCAACAGTATAGCTAAGCCGCTGAGAATTTATTGTGATAATTCCGCAGCAGTCTTCTTTTCAAAGAATGACAATTACTCGAAGGGTGCTAAGCACATGGAGTTAAAGTACTTGTCTATCAAAGAAGAAGTACAGAAACAAAGAGTGTTATTTGAGCATATTAGGATGGATATGATGGTAGTGGATCTGTTAACTAAAGGACTCCCACCCAAGGTGTTCCATGGACATGTAAAACGTATGGGTGTTATAGATAAAGTCTTGCTATTATAGTTACCGCACACTCATTATATGTATGACACTATGAATTCATTTAATGTTATGTTTATGTTATATATTAAATATGTTATCATTAAAGTATATGTATACACTTATGGTTATGGATAACATATAATTTTTTGGAGGATTAAAGTTTTTCTCAATATAAAAGACTATACAAAAATTAGAACTGATTTGTAATACATGGAAGGAACCATATCTCATAATGATATGCAACCGCCATGATTCGATCAATTCTGATTTTTAAAGCTAATTGAACTTGATATAAAAGTGCACATTAAAGTTATTAAACCATTAAGTCAACACAAAATCCAAGTGGGAGAATGTAAGAATATTTACATTATGTGGCTTATGTGTTTCTGGATTTAATTATAGAGTTTAAGTTTATATTAAAGTTAAGGATTCTAATATTAAAGACGACACCGTGATGGATCAGTTTCGGATAAAGGTTATTAGAATTTGGGTGTATTGATAACCTTCCTCTCCTACCTTATATTATTCATATAAATGTCTTTCTCTAATGTTTGTGTTTAATGTGTTATATTAGTAGTTAATAAAAAATTAGTTATAACTATATATGGATAACATATATATACAAATATAAAAGGTGGTTAAAGGTAGTTATATTTTGTGATAAACCATCACAACTTTTGGAAAGTAACTGTACGTACATATATATATACATACGTAGGTAAGTGTGTTGATGATTATGTTACAAAAACATTTACACAAAATCAAAGTAAATGGCACATAAAGTATTGAGAAGGGGTTTAAGATTCTTTTATCCATCATAGAGAATTCTAAAGGAAAAGGGTAAGGAGAGGATAACATCAATTGAGTAAAGGTTTGGATCTATAACATCTCAAAGCAATGGATCAAAGTTAGTGTTTCTTTTTTCTTTTTTAAGAAAGAGTTCATGGTTGAATTAAAACAAATATAGATGATCTTGGGAATTATATTTCATAAATAGAAATCATAAAAGTAATTTTACAATTAATGCTCTTAGTACCTACTCATTAATGAAGTGTCATATTATTCAATGAATTGTGATGATGGCAATATAAGAATTGTGTTATACGAGTCTTTGTGGAGTAGCTGTGGCATCTAAATTATTTTCTAACAAAGTTGACATTAAACATGAAGCTTTTGTAAGAGGTTGAAGAAAGAGAAAAGGGAATAACCGGTTGACTTTTCAGCCGATAAAAACTTTATCACACTTTTTTCCTCGATTTGAATTCTTGTTCCACACGTTTCACCACAAACCGTAGAAACATTTAGAAAATGTTCATAGGAAATTCGATGTTGGTGATGGACAAAAAGACAAAGATGATGGACATATTTCATATGATCAACGTGATGATGGATAGAAAATATATATACCCAAATTATTGATGTACAAAACACCAAATAACAGTCAAGGCAAACATAATCTAGATGACCAACGTATTGGTGGACAGGACAACTAAAGATAGACATGGAAGATGGAAATAATCCAAGTGACCATCGTATTGGTAGATATAACAACTGAGGCGGTGATGGACATATAGACATGGAAAATGAACATAATCAAGATGACCAACTTATTAATAGATATAACAGTCGAGGTGGTGATGGACATATAGGCATGGAAAGTGGACATAATCCAGATGACCAACTTATTGGTGGACAGAACAACCAAAGTGGTGATGGACATATAGGCATGAAAGATGGACATAACCTAGATGGCCAACATATTGATGGACAAATTACATAGATGTCCATATCAGTGATAGACAAATTACATAGTCATAACCACGGCAAGTGTCCAAAAAATAACGGTGGACACTATTGTCTTCATCGCCAACATGCAATGACTTTTCCATTAATTCGCCTAATTTTCTAATTGATTTTCCAATGGACATCTTCGAAAATGATAATGCAAAAGAAATTATAGAAAATGAAGAAGAAGAAAATAGTTGAAGAAGAAACACATAAAGAATAATAACACTCGAAATTTTTTTTTAAGCAGATTTTTCGTAAAATATAGAAGAGAGAGAACGTGTATGGGATCCACCATTTGTTGAACTTCGGCGAGGGCACATTTTTCATTTCTTCACCCACAAAAGTGGTATTTTCGAAGATCAATGGAAAATGGTATTTGTCGAAGTTTCCCTACACAAAGTGATATTTTTGTAATTTTCTCTATTATTTACGTCTTGTAATAATCAGAATTTAAATTTATTAGTAAGCATAGAATGTAAACTATATAAGAATCCAGTTGTATACATCATCTATCATCTAGTATCCTAAGTAAATACATTCTTCACAGAAGAAATACCGATTTGAATTTTGGCAAAAGAATTAATAAAACAAAATTTTATTCTACCAAATGTAGACCCAAATGCTTATTATGTATATGCTAAACTTTAAAATTTTATATTACGCAAGTGATTTTATGCTTGACTTCTGAGAGATAAACGATCGTAAAAAGTGTTTGAATATTATTTTCAAATCAAAACTCGTTACCCGTAAATGAAGTTGTATGTTTCTATAATATATAAGGTTTTTTATATTTACAATGGAGGATTCATTTAGACGCACTCTCGAGATTATGCTATATCTAATAATTAATCTCAATAATATTTCATTAGTTTAAATTAGATCAATTGGACAAATTCCAAATCATATCGATATTTGGTTTGATTGATCGAATCATTTTTATGGTTTAGATCATTTTCGATTATGTGGAGTTCGAATTTTGATATCAAATTAAGATACAGTGGATTTTTAACTCAAAATCAATTAAGAATAAATAGATAGACTGATGTCTTTGTATTTTCTTGGTTTTTAGAAGTCATTTAGCATCAATTTTTAGGTCTTTAGGTTATCATATATCGCATTTATAGTTGTTATTAGCAAGTTTGTGATTTTTATGGATTTTTGCATCAGCATTTGCATATACATGCATTTAGGAGATTTTTCAGGACTTTCAGGAGTTTTCAAGATGATTTGTGAGAATTCAGAAGAGGAACGGAAAATGCGTGGAACGGAACCAACACAAAGGAACGGAAAATGCGTGCAACTCTTTTGGTTCGATCCAGTGATCGAGCTACACCCAAGTCCGGCTCGATCTCTCTCTCCTAGCCACCTCGATCGCGCATGTTCCTTAGCTCGATCACTCTCTTTGCTTGGATCGATCTCATGATCGAGCCACCTCTATTCCACCTCGGCCATATCTTTCTCGCCTCGACCGCAACACTTCCACTCGGCTCGATCGTAAGCAAGCTCTCTCTCGGCCACACCTCAATCTTTGGCTCGATCTCATGATCGAGCCACTAAACTTTCACCATCGAGCCACGCCTTCGTACCACTCGAGTACACATCTCCACGGCTCGATCCCGTGATGGAACCTGACCAACTTAGGCTCGATTCGGCGATCGAGCCAAATCTCGTCTCGTCTCTTCACCATTTTTACATGGCTCGATCACAAGCACTTCTCAGCTCGAGCTAAACATGCTCCGAGCCGACCAACTTGAATCATGATGGATCTGACCCAAAGATCGAGTTTAATGATTGTATTTTGTCTTTTATGCGTTTTAGGGCTTTTCCTAAACATTATATAAAGCCCTAAAACGCCTCCATTTGGGGACAGTCTTTATTTTTGCCATTTTAGGTTTTGTCCTAGGTTTAATGTTTTCTCTCTTTTGTTCTTAGTGTTCTTCATGTCAAACTCATATATCTTTTAAGTTTTATGATAATCTTATGTTTTCCTTTACTTTCCTGCATAGTTTAGGGTTGTGATCTATCTGGTGCATATTGATATAAGTTTTTAAGCTTCTAATCTTATGTTTTAGCTTTGATTATTTTCCTCTGTTTTGTTATTGTTCCATTGATTTACTTATGTATGTTTGCTTTTGTTTCTGTTTTTAGTTCCATCATGTTTTATTTCACTTATGACTTGTTAGCAACCCCCATTTTCATATTTGACTTGAATCATTAGTTCCAATTGCATCATGATTTTTAGCATCACACCTGATTGGATTGACATCCATATATACTACAACGCATGTGTAATGGGAATTGATCACTGAAAAATATTGTTATCAATTTGGCGCCTTTTCCGATTGGGTGTTTGTTTGCTACATTCTGGATTTTGGATCTTTTGAGATCAAGTTTCTTTTTACTATCATACTCACTTGTTTTCCTTTGTTTGCTTTCTTTTCAGGTACTTGCATAGCAGTGTATGAACCTGAGAAGTAGAGGACCAACAGACTTAATCCCCATCGTTGAAGATATCAGAGCTCTTGAACGAGAATACTCTCAGGCGCAACGTGAACAAAAACGTGTGGAACACCTAAGGAGGTTAGACTTACAAATGGAAGACAACATTGAATGAGATAACCAGCACACTATAGGTGCTGGTGATAACCCAAACACACACCATTCGTCATGGAATCAACCCACTTGCAGTTCAGAACAACAACTTCAAAATCAAGCATATCTTGATAGCAATTGTGCAGGGGAACAAGTTCCATGGTCTGCCAATGGAGGGTCCACTCGATCACCTCAACGATTTTGATCGCTTCTACAGCCTCATAAAGATAAATGGTGTGAGTGAGGACGCTTTTAAGATACACCTCTTCCCATTCTCTTTGGGGGAGAAGGCACATCAATGGGAGAAGTCGCTTCCCAGGAACTCCATCACCACGTAGGATGCTTGCAAGAAGGCTTTTCTGGCCATATTCTTCTCCACCTCTCGCACAGCAAGACTGCGGAATGACATCTATGGCTTCGCACAGAGGAACGCTGAAACCTTCTCTGAAGCATGGAAAGGCTTCAAGAACTATACTATGCAGTGTCCCCACCACGGTTTCAGCAAAGCGTCACTCCTCAGCACCCTCTATCGTGGTGCTCTACAAAAGATAAGGATGTTGCTTGACACTGCAAGAAACGGGAACTTCCTCAACAAGAGTGTTGAAGATGGATGGGAGCTTGTGGAAAACTTTGCTCAGTCTGATGGGATATACAGTGAAGACTATGACCGAAGAACTCGAGGTGGTTCTGCATCTGATGATAGCACAAAGAAGGAGATCAAGGCTCTTAATGAAAAGTTGGACAGGCTACTCTTGGGTCAACATTATCAAGGACACTTCATCACTGATGAAGAATAGCTTCATATTCAAGCTGGGGATGTTAACTAGCAAGAGGAAATATGCTATGTGCGGAACCAAGGTGGTTATAACAAAGGGCTCATAAACTACTCCAACAACCCTTGTCTTTCTTACAGAAGCAACAACGTCGCCAACCCACCAGACCAAGTGTATCCACCGCAACCATAGAAGAACGTTCAACCATTCATCAACTACAATTAGAACTGTGGTTTCTTCCCAAAGCAACAACAGCAAAATGGTTTTCAGCAACCACAACACCAACCTACTGGTGCACCTCTAGGTTTCACATCTAACCCACCTCCAGCTCAACCTTACAACATCAAAGCTATGTTACAACAACTTCTTCAAGGTAAAGCCAATAGTTCCATGGAGACATCGAAGAAATTTGGTGAAATTCAACACAAGATGGATACTTCATTTAGTGCTATCTATGCGAAGCTTGAAACTCTAAACTTCATGGTTACTACTATCGAAGGCAAGACTGCATCCACTTATGCTTCTACAAACGGTCAACTTCCAGGAAACTCTGTACAAAACCTGAAGGAATATGCTCATGTCAATGTCATCTATCTCGAGAATACCACTGACATTCCTCCTCCAATTTCCACTACTATTTGCACTGAGGACAATGTGATTCAAGTTGGGGGGATTTGAGTTCAAACGTAGTTGCGACTATGGATTATGAAAAAAAATTTCCTGCTAATAAGTTATTTACTTCAGAGGAGAATGCAACGCCTTATGATCCACCACCTAATGTTCCAAGATTTCCATTCTCATCACGTTTTAAAAAAGAGATCATGGCAAAATACCCAGACATCTTTGAGAAACCTATGAAAGAAGAGATAGCTCAGGAAGTGTTGGAACCTGTTGTCGAGTGCAACGCTTTGATAACAGAGAAGCAAGAGGATCCAAGTTCATTTACTTTTCCATGCTCACTAGGACCCCTAACCTTCAACGAATGCCTCTGTGATTTGGGAGCATCTATCAACCTAATGCCTTTGTCCACTGCCAAGAAGCTGGGATTCGACAAGTTCAAAGCTTCCAACATAATTTTATTGTTGGCAGATAGATCAATTAGGTATCCTATCGGCATCTTGGAAAACCTACCTATCAAGATCAAGGACGTGAAAACACCCACAGACTTTGTGGTATTGGAAATGGATGAAGAACCAAATGACCCAATGATCTTTGGAAGACCATTCTTAGCAACAATTGGAGCTGTAATTAACGTCAAGAAAGGTCACATCAAGTTGAACATAGGAAGAGGTCCAAAAATGATCTTCAACATCAGGAGCAAAACTAAGAAGCTTACCATCCAAGGGCAACTATTCTCAATCAAGGAGAAGAACGAGAGCAACGATGAGGATGGGTACTCAAGTAGTGATTCAGCTAAAGATGAATTGGGGAAGGATCCAACACAGTTTCCAAAGCACTATGAAGCATTCAAGCTTATTAAGGAACCAAATAGAAGAATTCCTGCGGAGTTAAAGGAAATCAGAACATTGGTAATGTCAACTGCTGAGAACAATTTGAAGGGTCCAGCAAAAGGAAGTCATGAGTTCAAACCTCAACCTGAACGTGTACCACCTCAGAAACCACCTTCAGACACTCCAATTTTTGAAGAGTGTTTGGAACCTCGTACCCGAACCATGAAAATCAAGAATGGAGAACAAGTGTTTCTACTCAACACAAGGTTCAAGTATTATCTGGGGAATGTGGATCCACAATGCTCCAAGAACTTCATGACGAAAGAAATCTTGTCTGGTGAAGACATCATACTTGTTGTAGAAGTTGATGAAGAGTCGAAGCTGAACTACAAAATCAATCAGCACGGTGATGATAGAGTCATCTCAGAAAAGACCTCGGTTCTCTTTGGGGAGCCGTCTCGGGGTCATTAATCTTAGAAACAGGAAATCAAGCTTAGTGACTCTAAAACAAGCTCACTTGGGAGAAAATCCCATGTCTATCTTTGTATATATTCAATTTCAATGCTTTTTAATTTCAGTACTTCATTTAATGCATTTTAGTTTTAAACGGGTTTTGATGGCTTAGGTACCTAGGGGATACATTTTGGGCACTTTGCAATGAGGAAAATTGAAAAGTGGCTTAGCTCGAACCTTTGATCAAGCCCGGTCAACGCGTTTAGGTCCGATCGAGCCAAAACGTCCCGATGATCGAGCCATGGCACAAGAAACGATCGACCCATCTTAAATTGGGATCAAGCCGTTTCTCAAGGTTCCATCGAGCCACCCTTACGACATGATCGAGCTACCTTTTTGTCCACCATCGAGCCATTTTCTCAAGGCATGCTAGAGCCATCTTCAAGATGAGATAGAGCCAAAGGACCCAAGAGCGATCGAGCCACGCGTTCAACTTGGTTTACCCACGTTATATTTGGATCGATCCGCTTTCAAACCATCATCAAGCCAAGTCTTAACATCATGATCGAGCCAAAGCCAAAAAGACCGATTGAACCATGTCTCGATAGTGATCGAGCCAAGCGCTCAAAAGCTCGACCGAGCCACTTTTCAAAGGATCGTCGAGCCAAAAAATTTCCCATCGAGCCATATACTTCAAATCGAGCCAAGCTTCACACCTTGCCCACTACTCCCTTATGCCAAAGAAGTGTCCTCTCACCTTTCCAAGATTCCCCAACAAACCCCTTACACCTTCATCACTCCCATGTCTCTTCTTTAAACCTCCTCCACATACCACCCCTTTGAACCTCACCCACATGTTTCCACTCACCACCCCTCAACACCAACTCTAAATTTCGACCAGGGCTTCTATAAGAAGGGAGTACTCCTCATTCTCTTTCTCTATATTACTTAAAAACTTTCGTAACTTGCATATCTTCTTGTCTAAAATTTCTTTCCTAAGGCATCTCCACTTGAAGCATTTGCTCTTCCAAGGACTTTCAACAAGACTCTAAGGACTTTCATTCGGTTTCATTCCTCACCTTGTATAGTTTTCGGTTCCTAAAATTTCTTATCGGCTTTAACGTTTTTTTACAAAGAACGATTTGTTTAGATGTTTTATCAAAGAAACGTTTTCTATAAAATCGGTCTTAGCACATGAAAATCGTTTCAAATTAGGTATTAAGGTAGTGATTGAAAACATGAATTGAAATTGGTTTTAGCTTAAGCAACTTACACCTCGAGCTCCACAATGCATTTTTCGTGAATGTATACTAGAAGATTGCTTAACTCATTTAGCATTTGGAAAGTTACTCACATACCTTAAAATTGTATGCTATCTCTTTCAGGATCAAAATGTCTCAACCATCAAGAGAGAGAATACTAAGAAGGCTTCGCAGAGAACGATCATCCTTCAGAACCAGAGAAGATGATCCTGAGATTTCTTCAGAATTCACTCCAAATGCCCAAATACTCACGAGAAGGCAGCTTTGAGGCATGAAATAGCTGAAGGATTGCAACGAACAAGATATGGAATGGAAATTAGGGAGCAGCATGCTCTTCAAATCGCCAAAATGGAGCGAGAAAGAGAACAAGAAAGGGAAGAGCGTGCAAATGCGGAATACTTTCAAAGACGCTCAGATATAAGGAAAGGGAAGCAAGATGGAAGAAGAAAATAGTAGTGATGACCCGAATTATGAAGAGCGTGAAGAAACGCATGCAACCTCAAGACTACTATGCTCAGTTCTTGAACTCAGTAGTAAATGAGGGAAATTCTAGATTGAAGAAAGCTCTAATTCACTCGACCTCTAAGCACTTCTCTTAAGAGGCTTCAAGGGAACTAGTTTCCCTCATAAACCAACCATGGGTGCCCTCGGCATACAAAAGACATATCCCATCTTTTCAAGGCTGCAAGTCTTGAGAAGCTCATGACCCATTACTGTGATGGGTACAAGGAAGAAACCTCCCACTTCCTAGCCATCGTAAATTTATATTGCGATGATGATGAGATGCAGGGATACATCACATTTTTGGTGCGAGGTCAGAACTATGAGCTTTTCGTGGGAGAGTTAATAAGTTCCATAAGTGGAATAAGTTCCCAGACATCTACTTCATTAGGAAGTTCAAAGAGATGACCACTAAGATTAAAAAGCTTACCCTGAAGCTAATCAAGGCCACCACCTCAAAGAAGCAAAGATCCCATGAAACCTTAGAGATAAGTCAATCCATCACCCTAAGTCCAAGACAACCACGAGTTGAGCAACCTCATCGTCACTCCTCTGTAGAACCTGAAACAATACAAAAGAGGAAGAGGCACCACTTTAAAAGAGACAACTGTGGATCAACTAGCCAACACACCATCCAAAAACTACAGCAGCAAGAAGCACTGGGTGCTCACCAGGGATACACTTTTTACGAACGATGAGTGAATACCTCTCTTCCGAATTCTCCATGCCTTTTTGAGGTCCATCCCAATATGCATTGTATAATCCGCCAAATGTACATTGATTTTTTTTGTTGTTTCTGTTTGCTGCTTCGGATTGTTGTTTGTGCTTTAAGTATGTTTGTGTTCTTCACTATCTATCCAACCTTTGATGTCCAATTCTGAATTTGGTTTACACAGAGACTGTGTAATTCGAGTTTGGGGGAGGATTCAGGGGAGTATCACTAATGAAATTTTTCTGTTTGTTCCTTTGTCTCCACCTTTGCGTAGCATTTACATAGCATCTATAGCATGTAAAAACCATAAAAATTTCATAAATTATCCTCTAAAAACATAGTGTTCATATAGTTGCATCTAGGATGATAGACTTATAGGATGTTTATTTGCATTTTCATAGGGAACTAGGAAGATGATAACCTTGTAAATATGTTGTTTTCTCAGAGAATGTAAGTGCCTTAGTTATTAGTTGTCTAATGCATCTTGAACTTGTCTGAAGTAAAATTGCACCTTGCTTGAAATGTGAACTTGCATGATCATTTATCTCCTGAAGCATGTTGTGATTTGAAGTTTGCTCCTATCTATTAGAACTTGAATTTGAATGTATAATTATCATGTTTGTGTGCTGAATATGAAATAATGGATAGTATATACATTTTGGGTTATCTTCTACCTTTTACCACTCTTGTTAACTCAAGTAGAATCCCTATCCTTGAACCTTGCCTTCTTTCAAGCCCTGAATCTACTACTGAGTGGCAGGTTTTTTAAGGAATGAGCTTGGTAAAACGTGTTAGGTTTGAACTGACAGGAATAGGGTCTCATGTAGTTCTAGTCCACGCTTTTTGGGCTAGATAGGACTAGGTGGGATTCAATTTTGGATGTTAGTTTGGGTGAAAATGAATGAAACGGTATTGGTAGCTGGTAAAAGGAAAGGGTGAGTAAGAACCTTAGGAGAGGAATGGAAAAAAAATCAGAATATGCTAGTAGAAAGTTTGGGGAACAATGGTATGAAAAGGAAGTACGGCTAGTGCAGATTAAGAAAAGTATATGACAATGAACGGAGAAGGGTAAAACCCAGAAAGATAGTGTAAATGAAAAAGGTCAAAAGCCATAAGCATTTAAGTAAGTGAGTTCCTGAAACAACTAGCAGTCGTTTAAGAAAGAAACTTCTCCTAAGTGTAACCAAAGAAAAGATGAAAAAGGGAAAATGTGAATGAGTAAGATCACTTTGAGTTTTAAAAGGGTAAATGTAGGGTCTCCTACTGGGTATAATGAGAAAACTTATGTTTCATTAGCATTGGGTAGATGAGGTTCTATTACTGTATGCATCTAAGTGTTCCTACCTTTAGCCTTATGCTAAATCTCATTCCCTTTTGAGAGAACCCTTATTCTGAATCATTAACCATTGCATAAAGGGGTCATCTTTACTCCTTAATATGTCCTTGACCAAATGAGTTCATTGAACGCACATGACTTAATCCATGGTTCATGATTAATGAATCTTAAAGGGGAAAATGAATTTGAATGTATTGTGGAAGTTGGAATTGGTATGTGATGTGTATGGCTAAGGTTTTAAGTAGGACGAGCTTAGAACTGCATTCTAGAACTAGTAACGAGGGCATTTATATTACATGTGTTAGCACCGTGTTTTGGTTATGAGTTCCCACTTTCAAACCTCTCACCCAGACTTCTGAATTACTTGTTTGAGGGCAAGCCAGGATTTAGTTTGGGGGAGTTGATGTCTTTGTATTTTGGTTTTTAGAAGTTATTTAGCATCAATTTTTAGGTCTTTAGGTATTCATATATCGCATTTATAATTGTTATTAGAAAGTCTGTGATTTTTAGGGATTTTGCATCAGCATTTGTGAGAATTCAGAAGAGGAACAGAAAATGCGTGGAACGGAACCAGCACAAGGCCCGGTCGATCTCTGCAACTCTTTTGGCTTGATCTAGTGATCGATCCACACCCAAGTTCGGCTCGATCTCTCTCTCCCGGCCACGTCGATCGTGCATGTTCCTTAGCTCGATCACTCTCTTTTCCCGGATAGATCTCATGATCGAGCTACTCCTACACGGCTCGATCTCTCTCTCGACCACATCCACCTTTGGCTCGATCTCATGATCGAGCCACCTCTATTCCACCTCGGCCATCTCTCTCTCTCTCTCTCTCTCTCTCTCTCTCTCTCTCTCTCTCTCGCCCTCGCCTAGACCGCAACACTTCCACCCGGCTTGATCGTAATCAAGCTCTCTTTCGGCCACACCTTGATTTTGGCTCGATCTCATGATCGAGCCACCTCAACTTTCAAAATCGAGCCACGCCTTCGTACCAGTCGACCATACAACTCCACGGCTCGATCCCGTGATCGAGCCAGACCAACCTAGGCTCGATCCGGCGATCGAGCCAAATCTCGTCTTTCTCTACAACATTTTTACATGGCTCGATCACAAGCACTTCTCAGCTCGAGCCAAACATGCTCCGACCCGACCAACTCGAATCAGGATGGACCTGACCCAAAGACACCAGTTTGATGTTTTAGATCTTCATCTTCTGCATCCTTGTTCTGTTTTATCTTTGCTTCTGTTTTAGGGTTTAAGAAAATTCTGTTTTTAGGTGTCTAAGCTAATATTTTAATAGATCTCTTTTGTTTCATTACATTTAATACTGACATTTCAACCTGACCCGGTGAGATATGATCTTAGGCACTTCAACACCCGAAAAGTGATTCAATTGGAGTGACCCGATCTAGTTGATTTCAGAGATTTGCATCCACTACTAAGGAATTAGATGCTTAGGATATGCATCTCAGCCTAAGGAATTAGTTGTTTGGGAGGCTTATTGGCTTAGGTAGATGGTTCATAATGAATCTTAGGTGTACTTTCGCTAACAGGATTTAGGTCTGATTGTCATCTAGTTTGATTTCATTTGCCAAGGCATTGGATTTGATTTCTTGTTATTCTATCACCTAGGGATTATCTCATTGTATGAGGTATGTTAGACACTTAGGGAGTCTGAGAAGGAACACTACCTAATTACCCATCCTTAGGGACCCTTTCTTTGATTGCATCTTTTCACTCTCTTACGTTTCCTCTGATTTTAATTATCTTTCCTTTCACCCTTTTTACTTACTTATGCATGTTTGCTTTTGTTTCTGTTTTTATTTTCAGCATGTTTCATTTAACTTAGGATTTGTTAGAAACCCCATTTTCATTTTTGACGTGAATTGTATCATGAGTGTTAGTATCACACCTTATTGGATTGACACTCATCTATACTACAACGCATGTGTAAAGGGAATTGATCACTAAAAAATCCTTGTTATCATAGACATATCTCTTTTTGTCGTCTGAAACATCAACATTAAATATCAGAAATTTTTCAATGCCCACAAATGTTAGCTATATAAATCTAAAATTACAGGAGTCATTGTCCGACAAACTAGGAATCAAAACTTGAAAAATCAAGAGACAAAGATAGAACTTAAAACAAACTAAGAATACAATTGGCAAACATGCTAAACTAATAAATACAAACCAAAGACGAATCATTGAACTTACTCACCAAGGAAACTTATAGAAGTCCTACTAAAATTCCTTGCTTGGAATAGGTAGACATCAAAATTAAAAATCTTGAAGTTCTGTACGAAGGCAAAATGGGACCTTGAAACAAAAATTGAACGGAGATTATTGAACCTACTAAGAGAGCCTATGACGGACGTGTTGAGTAGAAACCGACCAATAATCGGAAAGAGAAGGCAAAAACTAGTCAGCTTGAACGTTTCATTTAAGAAGGATGAATGACAATACATGTTAGGCCATGAGAACCGAAGACCCAAACAAAGAGCAACTAAGATTCAAAAAGTAGCAGCATCCAAGCCTTAGAAATCGAAACGATTCTGACGGATCAGAGCAAGATAAACCCCGCTTCAAAACCAAAACCACACACAAAAACAAGACACTCATTGTTACGACAACAAAGACACACCCAAGCCCATACCTATAAACCGAAAGCACTAGGGATCCTGTAGGACAAATAGGAAATATGAGGTAAGAAAATCTAGCTAACCTGAGACAAAATGGCAAGGGAAATCTCCGAAGCCTAGTAGTAAGATTTTTCAGTGTTTTACTACTTCAATTCCTTTATGCACTATCATTATCATTACAACATATAGGGTTATCAATTTAAATCAGGGGGAATTAACGCACTAAAACTTATAAGAATTTCATCTAGTCTAAGCCAAATAAGATGATTGGTTTAAAGCTAACATCCTAATAAATATAAAACATAAAAGTTAACAAAAGTCAAAGACAGGAAAGTCAACACAATTAATCAAAAGTCAACTAAATGATTAAGGTTTTAACAAAGATTAAAAACTACGCAAATGGGTTTAGTTTATTGAATTAGATGATCAAGTGAAGTCCTATGATGCTTAATACAATCATTCAATGATAATCATTGTTGTAGGATTTCCAATTAAAGACTAATCCACTCTCATGATAATAATCTTTTTTTCAAATCATGCAACCTAAATAATCCCTTGAAAAGTCACACTCAAAGAAAGCATTAAGGTCTAATCCATACAACCACTAAACTAACTAACACAATCCATTGGTTATGCCTCATTTAGCATTCAAATAATTCATTCAAGCATTTTCACAAACACCTTTCGGGCATGAATTTGCCTATGATCTAGAAATGAGTGATCAAGCAAAATCTAGCATTAAAAACATTAAATGAATGAAGATTTAAGTAACTAAGCCATAAGCATCACATTCCATCATATAAGGAACTACTCACTAATCATAGATAAAACAAAAATTCCAATGATGAAATTGTGTTTAATAATGATTAGAAACAGAAAATAGAAGAAGAAACACAATCAAAACAAAGGTTCAAACTTAACCTAAACAAAGATTTAAATGTTTTACAAAGGCTCTTAACAAGAGAAAAAGATTAAAAGATAAAAGCATAGATCCCTTAAAATTAGGTTTAAAAAGCTTATATAGTCGCCTGAAAATGGCATTGGGTTAACCCAAAACACATGGGTTAAGGGAATCTCCAATGGTTAGCTTCATTTTTTTGCTTCAAAAATGCACTTTCTTCAAAATGAAGCAAAAAATAAAGCACCATTCTCTCCAATAGTTTGCTTCATTTTTTTCTAATATTATTAAAATATTATATTTTTATTTACTACTAATTTGTATTTACACCTTTTAGTTTTTGTTAATTTACTAGTTTTTCCCAATCTTTTTTATTTGCAATAGTTCAAGAAAATTTTGATTGAACAAAAATTATGCATTAACATTGAAATAAGATTATAGTACACAACATAGTAGATAAAAACAAAATTAATAATTTATGATGAAGCACTAGACATATATTTTTCTCACAAATGATCAATTAACGCATTCCGAAGTGAGAAATGAGCTTTTTATCTTTGATTTTTCTAAATCGAGCAAGAAATTCTTGGAACCGAGTACTTTCATTCTCTTCTACGTCAATCTCCGGAGGTGGAACTTCTCTACAGACACTTCAATTGGAGCATCAAGGTCACACTCATCCTTGATTTTCTTGTTATGTAAAATTATACAAGTAGTCATTATATCATGTATGACATCTTTTTCCAAAAGTGAACTGGCCCTTCCACAATTGCAAAACGTGATTGAAGAACTCCAAATGCACGTTCCACATCTTTCCTACATGATTCTTGTTGCGTAGCAAAATATTTTTTTTTGGGACCCATTGATTCATGAATAGTTTGCACTATAGTAGACCATTTTGGATATATACCATCGGCCAAATAATAACCCATACTATATTCTTTTTCCTGAATAACATAATGAGCATGAGGAGCAATACCTTGAGCGAGATTGGAGAAAAGATGTGAAGACTCCAATACATTGATATCATTATTGGTCCCTGGCATTCCGAAATATGCATGTCATATCCAAAGATCATAATCTGCCACAGCTTCAAGAATTAATGTTGGTGAACCACTACGACCTGCCTATTGTCCAGCCTATCCAGTAGGACAATTTTTCCACTTCCAATGCATGCAATTTAAGCTACCTAACATTACTGGGAAGCCTCGTTTTTCACCAATGTAAAGAATTCTTGAAACATCATCATGTGTTGGTGAACGTAAGTATTGTTCAGAGAAAAATTCCACTATAGCTCGACAAAATCTCTTCATGATTTCAATTGCCGTTGATTCGCCTATTTTAATGTACTCGTCTGTGGCATCGGCTCGTAAACCATAAGCTAGCATTCGAAAGACAGTTCTAGCTTTTTGAAGGGATGATAAACCAAATCTTCTAGCTGAATCCCTTCGTTGTTTGAAATAGTCATCATGACTATCAATTGAATTAACAATACAAAGAAAAAGAGAACGAGACATACGATATCTTCGACAAAACATAGCATCATTGTAAGTTGGGCTTTCTGAGAAGTAATCGTTGAACAATCTACAATGTGCGCTTTCTCGATCACGGTGAATCAATGTACGTCCTAGGACTGAGCCACCATGAATTACTTGATTGTTTCGTTGGTTATGAAGGTACTGAATTATTGAATCATTATTAGCGATAGCAAGTTGTATATATTTTTCTTCTTGATCGAGACTGTTGATGATTTCTATATTTTCATCATCATCTGAAGAAGAAGATGAAGCACCAAAGTGTGGTGAATTTGAAAAACTCATTTCAAGAGAGAAAATTAATATGAAATTTATTTGATTTGTAATAACATAGAGTACTAGTACTATTTATAGATATGATAAATTAGAAAAGTTGAAAAATGTGAAATGTATTATCAAATCAAATTCTAATAAATTTAAAGGTCTAAGAATCTTGGAATCACTTTTTCTTTGTATTATCAAATCATGTTATAATAAATTTAAAAAATGTAAGAATCTGGAAATCATTTTTTCATTGTATTATCAAATTTTGTCATAATAGATTAAAATATGAGAATTTTAGAAATAATTTTAGAATCACTTTTGCATTGTATTATCAAATTATTTTATAATAAATTAAAAATATGGGAATCTTGGAATTGCTTTTTCATTGTATTATCAATTCATGTCATAATTTATTAAAAATATGAGAATTTTTGAATCACTTTTTCATTGTATTATCAAATCACGTCATAATATATTAAAATATGAGAATTTTAGAAATAATTTTAGAATGACTTTTGCATTGTATTTTCAAATCATGTCACAATGTGGGAATCTTTTAAAAAAAATTTTATTGTATTATCAAATCATGTCATATTAGATTGAAAAATATGAGAATCTTTGAACCATTTTTTTTAATCATCAAATCACATTATAATATAGTGAGAAAAGTGAGCACATTGATTATTATCTATATATATAGCAACTTGGGTTTTCTAGTTTTATCCAAATCATTGCACAATTTTATAAATTTCTATTTGCATCTTTTTCTTCTTTTTTGTTACTTTATTTATCAAAATGCCATTATGTTCTACTGGATATACTCAAGAAGAAGATAAAATTTTATGTCAAGTTTATATGAAAATTTCTCGTGACCCGATCAAGGGTGTTTATCAGTCATTCGATCAATTTTGGTCTCGTGTGTGGCTTACAAAAATGTAAAAAATGAAACTTGGAGTGAACAAACAAAAAAAATCTATTCATTGTCGAGTTCAATCAATATAGAAAGCAACAAATAAATTGCATGCATGCATAAAGCAATGCGAGAATAGGTGTCCAAGTGGTGCTTCAAGTGATGATATTGTGAGTATTTTCTATAGTCATCAATATATATATATATATATATATATATATATATAT
>OVBE01001002.1:26770-41073 GCA_900406425.1 Iberis pinnata
TTTATTAAAAATTGTTTGCAGTTTAAACAAGCCAAAATAATGTTTTTGGAGGATCCAAATTACAAAGGAGGTTGGAAATTTGATCACGTATGGAACATTATAAAGAACTTTGAAAAGTTTAAAGATGTTGATCATACTCCAACAAGAAAAGTGATAATGTCATGTGGTTTCGAAGATACTTCTCAAGAGTTTGAAAATCATACCTCTGATTCAGCTACACAAGAATCTCCAGGTTTGTCTTTTTTTCTTTGAATTTAGATGATGATTAAAACAATCTTTGTGGATCTTCATCTAAACGACCAATTGGAGTGAAAAAATCCAAACTAAAAAGAAAAAATGAAGATCGAACGGCGCTTGTTATCAACACTTTAGAAGAAGGAAATAAACAACTTTTGGAGCAATTAAAGAACACAAATGCACAAAGACTACATCATTTAGAGATTCAAAGTAAGAGTTATGCTATGAAAAAGCTAAAGGAAGAAAACAAAATCTTGTTTCATGATGTGAACTCCATAGAAGATCCTAATATTCGTGCATATATTCAAGCTGAACAAACACGAGTTTTACTAGAAAGGGGTGCACAACAACAAACTCAACAAGCTCCTCAAACATCAAACCCATTAGAAAATTATTTTAAAGATTTAAGTGGATCCGGAAGTGGTTTACCGGATTTCTATTTGTTAATTTATGATGTATCATGTTTATTTGTGTATAATTTTTTATATTAATTATGTATTTTGAGTTTTATTTTTGTTATGTATTTGTAATTTTTATTTTTATTTTTTATTTAATATGCATTTTATTATATTTAATGTTTAAAAGAAAGTAGATAATTTTATAACATAAAATTGGATAATATCATTATATATATTTTGTTTAAGAATAAAATAATAATAAAGTTAAAGTAGAGGGCCAATTTACAATTAAAAAAATTCATCTTCGAAAAATGAAGCAAGAAATGAAGCACAATCAGAGCCGTTCTTGAGCACAAGCAGAGCAAGCATTAGCTTGCGGCCCTTTTTTTAGTTAAAAAATTTTTGTTAGGAAAACAGCCTGTTTTAAAAAAAAATTATACAACTTCGGCCTATTTTTTTCGTTGTCGATTGCGGCCTTTGCAAATTTTTTAAATCTCAGGACCGGCCCTGAGCACAATTGGAGTGAATTTTGCTTCAAAATGAAGCAAAAAGTGGAAAATTAAGCATCATTAGAGATGGTCTAAGCCAATTGAAAATTGGTTAAGACTTGATAATGGGGTTGAAATGTTGACTTTTTGGCCCGTTACCGGGTTGCACAAATCGGTTCACTTCCTCCGTATAGGTCCCTGCTGTTTGAATTTGTTGAAACGGTTTGCACAAACCAATATACTAAACTGGTATGAGCTTTTGTTTCGAATGCAAATGCATCTTATATATGCATTCAATTGATCTCTCATTTGCATTCAATTGATCTCTCATTTGAATTCATTTACCTTCAACACCCGAAACAAGAATATGACATGCAAATGCATCTTATATATGCCTAAATGCAAGTGAATCTACTTAAAATGAATATAAATAAGAGTTAAAATGCATCAAATACATAATATATCAAAGCCGAGAAGGTCGGAGACAAAGAGAGCCACAACGAAGGAGACATGTCCAAAGCCACCTAGAGACACCAATGCAGAGTTGTCGTTACCGGAAGAGTGCCTCAATGAAGAAACCACCTTCGTTCGTTGTCTCGTAGGCCAACAACCAGCACTGTAACGGCTCAGGGAAGCTTGAAACTGTCAAGCCCGAGATCTACCAAAGCCATCATAAACTTAGCGGATCCGAAAAAACTCTGGGAGAGACGACTAAGGAGCAAAACTAAAAGGGTGAGGGTTAGTTCCGGCACTGTCTTAGCTGCCAGCCACCAGCCCCACATAGTGGAAAAAGAAGTCTTGGCGGCACTAATTAGAGAGAAAAGGAACCATAAATATTTTTTAAGAAAATTTTTTCTTGGATAAACAGATATCTCTTATGTACTATTTAATATCTCCCAGTTTTAGTCTGATATTTCTTGCACAAAAAATTCTCTGTCTTCTGAAAAAAAGTAATGAGCAAAAAAATAGTGGAATAATGGTCCTTTTATTGTTTTTAAAAATAGAAAAAGTAATAATCTTTTGATAAAATTATAAACAAATAACAATAATCCTCTATTATTCATAACTAGATAAATACCGGTATATTATGCGGGAAAACATATATTTTGATTATGAAATTGATAACTTGTATTATTCAGATTCATATAATTTAATTTATTTTAAAATCCATGTTTTATTACTAGTAATATGTATTTAAAAGCAGTTAGTAAAAATATACAAAATTGATTCATATTATCTAGAAAAACGGAGATACTTTTCTAAAAAAAATTATAAAAAAATAATCATTTAGAATTCTATATGTATATATATATATATACTTTTTAATGTAAATAGATAGCCATATTTATTTTTGACAATTTTAACTATGTTTTACTTTTTTAGATAGTCATTTTTTATGTCAATATTGTGATGTCAATATCCAAGTTAATTTTGATCTTTTAAAATATATATATATATATATATATATATTTTTTTACTTTCTATAGATGATATGCTATTTCTGGAATAAGATGTATTTGAGAATTGTGCGTTTTAGTTCATCAGGAATGATAAAAAATGCTTTTCCAACTTGTGTTTAAAACTAAAAATCCTGTAATTAAGACCATGCAGTAATCTATAATTTGATTACTGTCAACCAAATTAATCAGTCAAAGATGGCATGCTTTCACATTATCACTTTTTCCACTATTATAGATTAATTTTCTACTTTAAAGTATCAATCTATTATTAGGCGATAGCTTGGCAACCACTTTCGTTTTCCAAAAATCTGTCATGCTTGTGAATTTATATAAATGTGTCATTTTAATTTTGTATAATATATATTACGTCTCTTCAAGAAAAATGGTTCCTACGAAAATAAAGTATTTGGTATTTGTGAGCATATCTGCAAAAATTTGTTTTAATAGGCTATTAACACTATAAACAAAACAAAAATTGTAGTTAGCTGCAACAAATATAAAAGTTGGATCTGTATCTATCTATTAGAGAACGCATCAAAAAATTTCAACACGGAAATATATTTATCTTTAATGCATAGCGTTGGAAAGGGGAAGTGGCTTTTTTCTATTATCATTTATAAATCAATCCACATTAGGGAGATAACACTATCCAGAGCCGGTCCTGAGTCCGAGCAAAGCAAGCATTCGCTTGCGGTCCTTTTTTCGATTTAAAAACTTTACTTAAGAAAACAACCCATTTTTAAAAAAAATAATTCAATTTTGGTCTAGTTTTTTTCACTGTAGATTGCGGCCTTTGGAATTTTTAAAAATCTCAGGACCAGCCCTGCATTATCTCACCTAAAATTGAATCTATGCTTTTAGAATCGTATATGAACTAATTATTAGACCAATCTCTTGTAGCTCAAATATTGACAAACCAAAATCATGTTAGGAGTAACACCAAAGAATGGAACAATCAAATATTCAAACTATACTAAAATAATTGATTTGGATATGAAATTTCGAATATCCTTTAATATCAAGATTCTGGATTAATACTTTTACTTTTATATATATTAAAAATAAAATTATAAAAAATTATAAAACCTTTTTTACAAATTTTGAAAACATAGAAAAAGTTAATTACAAAATTATATTTTTATTTTTTAAATATAACATTTTATATAATAAAAAGAAATATATTTAAATTATTTAAATATTTTTTGGTAGAATTACATAATAGGTATTAACAAATTATACATGTAAAATATGTTTTGGATTGTTTTCCTCCTCAATATTAAATTTTGTTATTGTCGACTGTGTAATTATTTGGGATTATGGTTTCATACTTTAAAAAAAAATTAAATAGTTATGAGAAATCATGACATTACGAACGATGAGTTGACCCAGTTGGTTTAAGCGCAGTCGTTGGTGATGTTGTGCTCCTGGGTTCGATTCACGGAGGGAGAGGTTTGCTTTCCAAAGGAAAGTTATATAACATGGTTTGAGTCTCGCCCTGGGGAGATGTACGGGCTTCGACCCAGAACTCCGTGGTCATCAAAAAAAAAAACTCACAACTGTGACTTCTACCACTTGGGTTTGAATCCCAGTCACCATCAATTAATATGAAGTAAATTTCAGTGGTCCTTCTGGATACCTTTTGCGACTGCGGACGCTTTCCACCTAATCGGTATCCTTGGGAGTTCCGAATACCAAAATCATAAAAAAAAAAAAAAAAAATTCTCATAATTTCACAATCGGCGAGTAGAAATTATATTCACAACCGCTCTCGCCCATGTTGATGGAGCACTATACAAATCATGTGCAAGAGTCATCAACCCAAAGTCATTTCTTCTTACATTTCTCTTCGACTTAAAACAATCGAAGCGAAAAAACTAACAAAAGAAACTTAAATCATCATTAGTAAGCTTTTAGACATAAAAACCCTAAGTTTTAAGAAATGTAGAGTTAGTATAAATTCCAAACTTTATCTCTTGAGGTTTTGGACAATACCTTCATGTTTTAGGGCTTCAAAAAAAAAAAAAAATTCTTCAACGTTAACGTATTTTAATAGGATTGTTTATTTACAAATAGGTTGACGACCTATTTCCCCTTCGGAAGTATCATATAGCATTAGATGCATCCAAACTTAAGATCTAGTGCTATTTAACCATGTTATGAAACTTAAATACTTATAAACCAGAATACACCCGCCTATTGGGTTAGTTGGTTTACTATTTTTAAATAACCATTGGATATGACTAAACCGAAGATCTAATTTAGCTTAAAAAAATTAATACAAAAAATCAAAAATTATTAAAAATTATGAAAAAACTATAAATAAATAACAAAAATTTATAAAAAGTATATATGAATCATAAAAAATATATAGAAATTTATGAAAAATATTTAAAAACATAAAAAACATAAAATTTATAAAAAAATCTATAAAAATCTATAAAAATATAAAAATACAAAGAAATTTTTAATAAATTTATAAAAAATAGTAAAATCATAAAATTATAAAATATATACATAAATTATAAATATATAAAAGAATATAAAAATTACGAAAATTCTAAAAACATAAAAGTTCTAAAAACTATAAAAATCATAAAAATCATAAGAAAAATTATAAAAATATAAAAACGTATAAAGAGTTATAAAAGTTATAAAAACTTATAAATTTATAAAAAAAAGTATAAAAATTATAGAAATTTATAAAGTTATTACATTTTTTAAATTTTAAAATTTTTTTAAAAATTGACAAGATATTATAAAAACGATGGAATATCATGGAAAATTATGAAATAAATAAAAAACATATAAAAATTTCTTTTGAATACTTTATTTTGTATAAAGAAAAGAAGTAGTCTAAATAGAAAATCTAAACACATTTTTTCTCCCTTATCCACCACCATTGTGATATTGTTAAAATATTATTTTCTATAAGAAGTAGTCTAAATAGAAAACCTAAACACTTTAAAGAAAGATGTTAATTTCCAAAAATTTAAATAAAATATATAATAAAACTTATTTTCATAATTTTTATAGTTTTTTATAACTTTTTGTAATTTTTGCAATTTTTTACAGTTTCCTAGATTTTTATATATTTTCATAATAACTTTTGATATTTTTTTATTTTTTGTAAATTTTTGCAAATTTTTGCAAATTTTTATAATTTTTTGTATTTTTCAAGTTCTTATAATTTTTTACAATTTATTTAGAATTTTATAAATTTTTATAATTTTTTATTTTTTTGTAATTTTTTGCAAGTTTTTATCATTTTTATAATTTACTTACAATTTTCTAAATTTTATAATTTTTTAATAAATTTTTTTATATTTTTCTGTAATTTTTCTATACTTTTTGTATTTTTTATAATTTTAATTTATATATTTTTAATTTTAATTAGCTTTAGCTAACTTTTTAGTTTATATTATTATTTTATTATTAAATTATATTTTTTTGTCATAAAATTGAAAAAGTATTAAAATTTTCGGTTTAATGTATGGTTTACGTGGTAAACCAACAAAATCAGCGATTATGAGATTTTAAGTCTATATGATTTAGTACGGGGGTATCTAAATATTTAATTTTCATAACATGGTTAAATAACAATATGTCTTAAGTTTGGGTGCACCTAGTGCTATATGATACTTCCGAGAGAAAAATAGGTCGTCAGCCCTTTACAAATTAGTGAACTTTCATTAGGATAACTGTTAACCTACCCATGATTAGAATAAGTTACGTTTAAGAACAAATTTAAATACGTTATCATAAAAAGATGTGGCATTCTCAAAAATACCCCCAAAAATAAAGTATATTTTAAAAATGCCACACATTCTTAAAAGTTCTAAAAATATCACTTTTTATATAAAAAAAGTACTACAAAAATGTTTGAGTAATTTTGTAAATTTGATACTTTTTTATTTTGGAAAATATGTACTTTTTTTTAATTTGGAAAATATGTACTTTTGGTTTTTTTGTTTGAAAAATACGTAGTTTTGTTCATTCACACGAATCATTTATCATTCACATAAATCATTAATCATTCACACGACTAATTCATATTCATCATTCACAAACAATTTATCATTTACGAAACAAAAAGTACCTAAATACAAAGACTTTTATAAAGTACATATTTAGCAAATTATAAAACTTTTTAGTACCCTATTACCCAATTTTCTCAAAATATTTTTGTTCCAAAAATAAAAACTTTAAATTTAAACTCCAAAACCAAACATTACTCCCTTCAAAGCTAAACTCTAAACTCTATTTAGTGAACTCAAACCAACAATTTAAAATTTTAAACTCTTAAAATCCACTTTTTATGTTTGTACTATTTTTGAAACATTTGGGAGTGTAGTATTTTTAAAACTTTTGGAAATATGTGTTATTTTAAAATTAAAACTTTTTATGGTATTTCAAAGAATTCTTCTAAAAAATTAAGTTAAAGTTTAATATGATGAGTAAAGAAATTACGAAAGTATTAGTATGATCAGGTAAGGTACGTATAAGAATATAGTGTTCTTTAAAATTATTTGAGTGGAAGTGGAAGTGGAAGTGGAAGTGGTTAGCCTAAACACGAGTAGTACCAAGATTCAATAGAAATTGTTGATTAATCCGTTACATAAATATTTAAAAAGAAAAAGAAATGAATTTCGCAAAAATACAAGTAAAAAATAAAGAATAGTGTAATTGGGTCAACACATAATCTACCCAAGCTAGGTTGATTTTGTTTTTGTCGTATATATCCGAAAACGTTGATTTTCTACAAAATGTACGTGTGGGCTCATTGTAATACCACTTCATGCGCCTACCCGACGACTTTTTATTTTACTACACCAAATTATATACTATCACATTTATATTTCAGTAATATACCTTTAGTTAAACTAAATTATAAACAAGTCAAACCATTACAAGAAAACCATTACAAGAAAACCCAAAGATAATTTAATCAAGAAAAGACGAAACCCTAGACGATTACAAGACGGCAGCGAAGACTTCATCCTCTTCCGACTTGATCAAGACCACGTCACCGGCGAGTTTCGTCCACCACGGTCCTCTCACGTTAAAGATCTCTTCCAAGAAGTCGTCACGTACCAGCCTTATGAGTCGTTTACAAGAAATCCTAGTCAACGACGCCGACTTCTCAGCTCCGGCGCTTTGGAAGACCTCGACACCACCGGTTTATATTGTCACCACCGCTTCTCTCGTCACCAGCTCTCCCATCAAAACCGGCTCATCACCGGCTCATTCACCGTCACGATAAGCGGAACTCCTAACTCTCGGCACATTCACCGGCGAGACTCTTCATNGTCGTCACGTACCAGCCTTATGAGTCGTTTACAAGAAATCCTAGTCAACGACGCCGACTTCTCAGCTCCGGCGCTTTGGAAGACCTCGACACCACCGGTTTATATTGTCACCACCGCTTCTCTCGTCACCAGCTCTCCCATCAAAACCGGCTCATCACCGGCTCATTCACCGTCACGATAAGCGGAACTCCTAACTCTCGGCACATTCACCGGCGAGACTCTTCATTCATCAACTCACGATCACCGACGAGACATTCATCAAGCATATTTCACCGTCAGTAGACCCTTGTCTATTGATAATAACTCATTCGATACAATTGTGAGTGTATCATTGGTGATCTACCAATACGTACGCTTATACACTTCACCCTTTGGTGATCCTATATACGACCGTCATATTTATTGTTTCTTTGAACAATAGTGCGAACCATGAAATCACACAAGGGAAAAGATCTAATCAATAATAATGATGATGAGCCCATCTTATTGCCAGACATAGCTGATGAAAATTTGATTCGAGAATACATCTTGTCACTCATAGGCAAGATCCTCAATCCAAAAAAACAAAATGTTGATCGCCTCATTGTCGCCATGCCTGAACAATGGGGAATGTCGGAGAAGATTTCAGCATGCAACTTGGGTAATGGAAGATTTTTATTCAACTTCGATAATGAAGATGATCTTAATTCTATTATGGACAAAGGACCGTTTCATTACAATTTCTGCATGTTTGTTCTTGTTCGCTGGGAACCTATAGTGGATATGGATTATCCTTCAATAATCCCTTTCTGAATTCAGCTCCATGGTATCCCCTTATACTTATGCACTGAACAAAACCTTGAGGCTATTGGTGGTAGACTTGGAAGAGTACAAAATATTGACACAACTGAAGGTAAAATCAAAGTGGGGATTGACTCATCCAAGCCGCTGAAATTCTCTCACAAGCTATTAACAAATAACAAAGAGGAAATCACAATCAAGCTACATTATGAGATGTTCTTTAAGCATTTTTCATCATGTGGTCATATGTCACATGAAGTCAATGATTGTCTACCCAAACTCTTGGAATCCCATACAGATCATAGAGAATCATTGAACCACACTCGTACGGACAATACAAAGGAGAAGAAGCAAAATGATGAATACTGTGAACCTTTTTCTCGGATCCAAAGATCACGTCCTTCCTCGCGTTCATCTCGCCTTCTTAGGGATATGCCTTTTCATGGTACACGATATAAACCATATGACCACACTCGCAAAAGAGCATCTGAGACGTCAAAGACGGAGAATAAGAAGGCTCAAATGTGGAGAGAAAAACAATCTCGGCCATTAACAATAACTGAAACCGATGCAAGTCTTAAGTTTAAAGCTTCATGAGTGGGATTGAATAAAGAAATTTCAAGCACAACAGATACAAGAATGAAAAGCACAATCGTTGATGCCAAGAATGTCACTTTCCGATCTCGCTCTGTCTCTCATATGGAGCAGAGCTCGGTCGTAGATGAGCTTATTCCGCCATGTGATGCTCTAAAGATTGGAACACCAAGTGAAGGGAACCAAGGCAATGAAAATCTCAATGTCGATGAAGAGATGCCATATACGGTAGTTGGTAAAGAGCTGATGTTGTTCGATGATGATGACTTGATGATCGATGAGCTGGAAAATATGAAGGAAAAAAGTGTTTTGGACCAGCCTTTATCTGTAACTCCGACTCTTATGATTGGAGACAAGAATTTGAAGGAAACAAAAGTGGAGAAGGAAAATGCAATTACAAGGCGCAACACTAGATCCTTTCATTCAGAGGATCCTTAGAGACGAGCTTCTCCACGGCGAGCTTCTCCAAGACTTAATGCGAAATCAAATTTTCAAGGGAGTGTCGGAAGAGGTAGAAGGGGAACAACTAATGTATCATCATCCCGAAGCTCGAGACTGAATCTGAAAATTGGTATGGTGGATTCTAAAAATCCACCAACCCAACAATGAAGATTCTCAGCTGGAACTGTCGAGGGTTAGGGAACGACCTCACAAGGTTGAGCTCAAGCATAAATAAACACACTCTGAAATATCTGAAGACTGGTCTGAACTCAAGGCACCATCTGTAGAACTTAAACCACTTCCCAAAGGGCTAAGGTACACTTTTCTTGGGCCTAATTCCACATACCTTGTCATAGCAAATAATGAACTTAGTGATGATGAACTGAACTTGTTGACTGAATTAAGGAAGTTTAGGAGAGCTATAGGGTATTCATTGGATGACATTAAAGGAATATCACCTAATCTATGCACTCATAGAATCAATCTTGAAAATAAATCATATTGTAGCATTGAACCCCAAAGAAGGCTAAATCATAACCTGAAATAAGTAGTAGAAAAGGAAATACTTAAGTTGTTGGATATTGGTGTTATCTATCCTATCTCATATAGTACTTGGATATCACCAGTTCATTGTGTTCCTAAAAAGGAGGAATTACCGTGATTAAAAACGATAAGGATGAACTAATACCAATCCGAACAACTACTGGTCCTAGAATGTGCATTGATTAAAGGAAGTTGAATGCTGCATCTAGAAAATATTATTTCCCATTATCCTTCATTGACCAAATGTTAGAACGCTTAGCAAACCACCCTTACTACTGTTTTCTTGATGGTTATAGTGGATTTTTCCAAATCCTTATCCACCCTCAAGATCAGGAAAAAACCACCTTCACATGCCCTTACGGTACTTTTGCATATAGAAGGATGCCATTTGGCCTTTGCAATGCACCTGCCACCTTTCAAAGGTGCATGACTTTAATCTATTTAGATTTAATCAAGGATATAGTAGAGGTGTTCATGGACGATTTCTCCGTGTACGGCTCTTCTTTCTCCTCCTGCTTATTTAATTTGTGCAGGGTACTCACCTGGTGCAAAGAAACAAGTTTGGTCCTAAACTGGGAAAAGTGTTACTTCATGGATAAGGAAGGAATTGTCCTGGGACACAAAATCTCTGAAAAATGGATAGAAGTAGACAAGGAAAAGATTGATGTCATGATGCAACTACAACCACCAAGGACAGTAAAGGATGTGAGGAGTTTCCTAGGGCATGCTGGATTTTAAAGAAGATTTATCAAAGACTTTTCAAAAATATCAAGACCTATGACAAGGCTATTATACAAGGAAACTGATTTTGAGTTTGATCTGAATATCTCAAGGCGTTCCACCACATCAAGGAGGCCTTAGTATCTGCCCCTATAGTCCAAGCTCCAAACTTGAATTACCCCGTCGAGACCATGTGTGATGCGTCTGACTACGCAGTTGGATCAGTCTTAGGGGAGAAAATAGACAAGAATGTGTACGTAATCTACTACTCTAGTAGAACTACAGACGATTCTCAAGTAAAATATGCTACAATAGAGAAGGAGTTGCTAGCAATCTTCTTCGCAGAAAATCAAAAGCTACTTGGTTGGTTCGAAGGTTATTTTCTATGCTGATCACGCAACGCTGAGGCATATTTATGCAAAGAAAGAGACTAAACCAAGGCTTTTAAGGTGGATTCTTTTACTGCAAGAATTTGACATAGAAATAGTGGATAAGAAAGGAATCGAAAATGGGGTAGCATACCACCTATCTAGGATGCAAATTGATGAGTCAATCCCAATTGATGACACAATGCTAGAGGAACAACTAATGATGATCCATACATGTGCATTTTTAGAAGCTGAAGTAGTGACCACAAAAGCAGCACCATGGTATGCATATTTAGTTAACTTCAAGGTATGTGGAGCAATCCTTGAGGATTTCAATGAGTATAGGAAGAAGAAGTTCTTGAATTATGTAAATTATTACTATTGGGATGACCCTTTTCTTTACAAGAAGGGTCCAGACGGATTATTCAGAAGGTGCGTAGCTGAAGATGAAGTGAAAGGACTTCTGGAACATTGTCATGGTTCTTCTTATAGAGGACACTCTGCAACATTCAAGACTATTAAGAAGATCTTATAGGCAGGTCTGTGGTGGCAGACCATGTTTAAGGACATGCATGGTTTCAAATCCACATGTGACCCTTGTCAAAGAGCTCGAAACATTGGCAGAAGATATGAGATGCCTCATAACCCAATATTGGAAGTGGAAGTGATATTTGGGGTATTGATTTCATGGGACCGTTCAATTCCCCCCCCCCCCCANCGACTACGTCTCAAAAATGGGTGGAAGCAATTGCATATCCTACCAACAACGCGAAGGTGGTTCTGAAGCTTTTCAAAAGCATAATTTTCCCAAGATTTGGATTCCAAGGGTAGTAATCAGTGATGGTGGTTCTGACTTCATAAATAAGGTGTTTGAAAATCTGTTGAGAAAATATGGAGTGAAGCATAAGGTAGCAACACTTTATCATCCACAAACGAGTGGACAAGTTGAAGTCTCAAACAAGCAGTTCAAACTTAAATTTGAACATATAATTATCATGCTTGTGTGTTGGATTTGAACTCATGGATAGTATATACATATGTGGGTTATCTTCTACCATTTTGCCACTCTTGTTAACCCAAGTAGAATCCCTACCCTTGAACCTTGCCTTCTTTCAAGCCATGAATTCACTACTGAGTGTCAGGTCTTTTATGGAATGAGTTTGGTAGAAAGTGTTAGGTTCAAACTAACAGAAATGGAATCTCATGTAGTTCTAGTCCATGCTTTTTGGACTAGATAGGAATAGGTGAGATTCGATTTTGGGTGTTGGGTTGGTTTGGAAATGAATGTAAGGATATAAATAGCTAGTAAAAGAAAGGGTAGAGTAATGGACCTTAGGAAAGGAATGGAAAAAGAAAATAAAAAATGTGCTAGTAAAGGGTTTGGGGGAACAATGATATTGAAAGTAAGTATGGTTAGTGCAGAATAAGAAAAGGATATGACAATGAATTGAAAAGGATAAAACCCAAATAAGTTAGTGCAAATGAAAAAGGTCAAAAACCATAAGCATCGAAGTAAGGAAGTTCCTAAATCTGCTAGCAGTCAAATAAGAAGAACCCTCTCCTAAGAATAGCTAAGGAAAAGATGAAAAAGGGAAAAATTTTGAATGAGTAAGATCACTTCAAATTTTAAAAGGGTAGAATTAGGACCTCCTACTGGGTAGAATCAAGAAACTTAGGTTTCATTAGCATTGGTTAGATGAGGTTCTGTTTCTGTATGCGTCTAAGTGTTCTTACCTTTAGCGTTCCGCTAAAGCTCATTCCTTTTGAGAGAACCCTATTCTAAATTGTTAGTCATTGCATGAAGGGGTCATCTTTACTCTTTAACCTGTCCCTTGACAAAAATGAGTTCATTAAACGCACATGACTTGATCCATCGTTCCTACTTAATAAATTTGTGTAGGGGTAAATGAATTTGAATGCATTGTGGAAGTTGGAACTGGTCTGTAATGAATTGTGATGAGTATGACTAAGGTTTTTAAGTAGGACGAGTTTATGATTGCATTTTAGAACTAGTAACCTAGACATTTATATTACATGTATTAACAGCATATTTTGGTTCTGAGTTCCCACTTTCAAACCTCTCGTCCAGACTTCTGAATTACTTTCTTGAGGACAAGCAAGGATTTAATTTGGGGGTGATGTCTCTACACTTTGGTGATTTTTAGAAGTTATTTAGCATTATTTTAGTTGTACATATGACATCTATATATGTTATTAGCAAGTTTGCAATTTTTAAGAAGTTTTGCATTAGCACTTATATATACATGCATTTTGGAGATTTTTCTGGACTTTCAGGAGCTTTAAGGACGTTGTTGCGAATTTGGAGAAGGAAAGGGAAATGCATGGAATGGAATCAACTCAAATGTAGTTCAAGTCAGGATTCGACCAAACCATCGAGCCCACCATCGAGGGAAGAGGAAGCCGACTTGATCGCGTCTCAGCCTCCACCTCGATCCCGCGATCGAGCCAAGTCAACGCGACTCTATCACAAGCATCATCCGGCTCGATCCCGTGTTCGAGCCAAACCATCTTCACCTTGATCTAGCCGTCCTTCACCTTGGTCCCGACTCGAACTCCTCTCGGTACCTCGATCACACGCGTACAACTCACCTCGATCATGCACCCGTGTGGCCTCGATCACCACCTTGGCCTCCTCTATCTCGAGCCCAAGCAATCCGACCCGAAAAACTTCGAATCAGGATGGACCAGACCCAGTTTAATGATTCTCTTTTATGCATTTTAGGGCTTTTCTCTGAACATTATTAAAAGCCCTAAACGCCTCCATTTCGAGGATAATATTTTTTTTCTTTCCATTTTTACCTTTTTCTTAGGTTTTATTTTTTCTCTTTTTGTTTTTGATGTTCTTCATGTTCTAAACCCAGAGTTTGCTTAAGTTTATGTTAATCTTGTTTAAAAGGAAAAAACTTTGCTAGCTACACGTACTATGACATAATATGTGAGAACACAT
>OVBE01001003.1:0-41060 GCA_900406425.1 Iberis pinnata
ATAATACTTGTCCACCCATAGGATGGATTGTAAACCTCGTTATTTCGCAAAGGCGAGGTATTTGATATATTATGTTGCTTCTATCTTTTTATTTTATAATTATTTTTAACTCACCATATTTTAAAATGAATTTTTTAATAGGGAAAAAAGCCGACCATTCAAAGAAGAACGTGAGAACAAGTTACTACTGTTTTCTCTAATTTTTCTTTTTGTTTTACCATTTTTGTTTTTAGTACCGTGAGAAAAATACAAATGTATGTTTCACTTAATTTCATGACGAATTAAATAAACTTAATTTTGTGGTTTTTTGTTTAGTAAAACAATTTTTTAATTTTCTATCTTTATATCTTTAAAAATAAAATTTGATTTTACGCTAAAAAAGATTATATTTCCAATGATATTTTTTATTTTTTCACGATTTGAAATATATTATATTTTTACGGGTAGTTAAATTTAATTTAAAAAATCACGATTAATTTTAAATAAGCATAAATAAACTAGTAGTGTATTTGTTTTGCTATTTTATAAGTATATTTATAAATTTATTTTTAAAATTTTTAAAAAGTATAAATTTTGATATATATATATATATATATATATTATAATTTTTTTTCATTTGCTAATTATTATACATAACTTTTAAAATAACCATCTAAATTTAACGAGTTCCTGTGTGGTACAATGTACTTTAAATTTCCTAATCAAGCCAATCATGTTTTAATAAAATATCATATTAGAAAAAGTTCAACTATATATATATTATTTATTTATTAAAAATGGAAATAAGAAATAACTAACAAATAATTTAAAAAATTGCAACCTTACAAGGTGACTATTAAATAAAATTTGGAATTAATAACTAATTAAAAAAAAATTTAGAAAGTCACAACTTTCTAAGGTGACTCTAGATAGACTTCAAAAAACTATTTAAAAAATACCTTAATTGAAGATATTTGTTTACTTTATATATGTTTATGAAATTGTTTTTAATCAAAAATAAGTTTTTTCACAAAATTAAAATCATGAGAAATTTCTTTACTTCTTCTTATGGTGTAAACATTGATGAACCTTTAAAAGGAAGTTGTAGCAGAACTATCATTATTATTTTAAAATTTCTTCACAATTTCTCTATTATGCCAATATTGAAATCATTCGTTTTTAATATTGATAATTTTATTTTAGAAGATGAATCTATTGATAAAAATGATTTCTTTTACTCTTTGGTGGATGAAGGGATCGATCATGAAGAAGGAAAAACTATTATGAAAATTTTTATTCATATGCTTGTCATTTCTTAGATTCTAATGATTTTTCACTTTCAAATAATAACGTTTTCATTGACACTAGAATTTCACCACGAAAATGGTAATGTCGAAGATATTTTAGAGCAACAAATTCAAGATTCAATAAATTTATATAATCAAATACCAAGACCACCTATTAAAGAAGCAGTTCAATCTTTGGACAGAAAAATTATTCTATAACAAAAGGATGAAAAAATGTGTCTTATTTTTTTGAAGAAATTGATGAAGGAAAACTTACTCTAAAGTTACTATGTAGTCATATATATGATGTAAAATGTTTACTTTCATGGTTTATGTTGAACAACGGATATCCATGTTGTCGGTTTAAATTAATATGTTAGTTTATGTAATATTGTTTATCTTGTATATGTAAATCTTGAATGAATAATAGTTTATAAAAATGTTTTTTTTATATTATACATAATAGTTATTTCTGGATATAAATATAAAATGTATTTATATTTCTTACACTCATACAACTGTTATATATTAAACCTTATTTTTATTTCAGGTAAAAAACTACGCACTTATTTGTTTAAAACCATGCAAAAGACTGCATCTACTTTTCTCATTTCTTTTTTTTAGGTGTTTCCATGATGTAATCAAATCAAATATTACCTAACACATATAATATAACTAAGTAACAGAATCAGTCTATTAGCATCGATGCACTATGCATTTCTTTTGGAAGATTACAAGATCTATGATGTACAAAATAACACTTAACAAAAAGAAAAACAATCATGCAAGATTTTTTTTCATAACTGTAATAATAATAATTAATGATACACGATTCAACCGAGTATGTTTAACATTGTGTTACCTTTGTAGCACAATATATTTGATAAAAAAAATTTTAAAAGCCAATTTTAATGTAAGAGTTTCCGCGTGGCACGCGCGGATGATTTTCCTAGTAACAATAATAAAAACCTAATCTAATAAGGAAAATTCATAATAAATCTTGAGCATGAATGCGTCTTATTGATAATTTCCAAGTTGACTCGGGTGTTGGGATCGATCGATCCATCGTTCTTTATCTTCCAAGATCGATCGATTTAGGATGAGATCAATCGATCTAAAATTCCGTAGATTCTCCAGAAGCTTGGATTGATCGTTCTCCTCAGCGAAATAGCGAGGATCGATCCTTCTGCTTCAATTTGGCCCATTTGCACCTGAATTCTTCCTAAAATCATCCTTTTTGCTCCCGAACGTTTTAAACACATAAATTCTTGAAAACATACAAAAAACGTGGAAAATGATCGAATGATGCCAAATATTAAGTATAAATACCCACTATAAAACATCAAAATCGAGTGATATCATTCTACCAGATTGAACAATCACACTTGTTGTGGAACCTGATAAGGAGTAAAAAGTGAACTACCAAGTCAACCCAAACAATGTGGTTGGATAATTACGAGAAGAAAACCTGGTGAAAGGACCTCGGTTCTCCTTGGAGAATCGTCTTAGGGTTACTAAAATTTAAACAGGAAGTTGACAATAAGATTTTTGTTGTGTTAAGCTATCAATCCTTTACACCACTATCATGGTCATTGTAGCATGTAAGGTTATTAATTCAGTCAGGTGTGTACTAGCAAGCTAGATGCAATGGATACTTCTAAGTCAAGCAAATATGAAAAATGAGGTTTTCTAACAAGTCCTAAGTGAAAGAGAATGCAAGGAACTAAAGAGCATAAACAGGAACAAAATGCATAAGAAGCTAAAAAAGGGGTAGAAGGTAAAAACAGAGAAAAAGCAGAGAAGGTAGTGATGAAATCAAGTGTAAAGCAGTTCCTGAGGATAAGGGTAATCAACTAGAGATCCATCACAATCTACCTAAGCACCTAACATACCTCAAACAATGAGCTATCCCTAGACAATAAATTCATATGCATCCAAGTCCAATCCCTTGATAAATGGAACCAACCTAAGCAATCACCAGACCTAACTCCTGTTAACGATACACTACCTAGAAGGCATGAAGAACAAACCTACTAAAGCCAAAAATATCCCTAAACATCTAACTCCTTAGGATGAGATGCATATCCTAAGCATCTAAATCGTTACGCTAGGATGAACTAATCTCTGAAATCACCATGATCAGACATTCCATCAAACGCTTTTTGGGCACTGGAATGCCCAAGATCATATTTCGATTGGCATGAAAGAAACCAGCATTAAGCACAATGAAACATAAGGGGTTTATATGCAAACAAGCTTATGTGCTAGGGTAAGATTAGAACATCAACTCTAGTCTACCCCATCCTCAGGAACTTAAGGAAACTACTCACTACTCATGGGTATGAAAACAAGAAAAACAAAAATCATAACTTCAAAGCTAAACATGATGATAAAATGTTAAACTTATGAAGAACAACAATAGCAGTAAGAACTCAAACCCAGAAAATAAGAGCAACAATGAAACAGTAACAAACCCAGAAAATTATCAAGACTAAAAACGAGAGTAAGATGAAAAACAGAAGATCAACATGCACCAGATAAACAACAACCTTAAACTAAGCATGAAAGTAAAAGAAAAAAAATAGATTAGCATAAAACTTAAAGGATTCTGGGTTTTTACACCAAGAACACTAAGAAAAACAAAGGAAAAAGAAACCTAAGACAAAAACCAAAAATGGCAACAAAAACAGAACTCCCTAAAAGGAGGCACTTTAGGACTTATATAGTGTTCAGAGAAAAGCCCTAAAACGCACAAAAGACAAAAACTAATCATTGGCTTGGGTCTTGGGTCAGGTTCATTCCGGATTTAAGTTGGCTAGGTCGGAGCGTGTTTGGCTCGATCTGGACGTTGAAGTGGATCGATCCAAATGTTGGAGTGGATCGAGTTGAGGTGTGCTTGGGCCGAGGGATTGGATCGAGCTGAGCCTTGAGTGGGATCGATATGTGATCGAGCCAAGGCTGAGGGACTGGATCGATTCGGGCCTTGAGTGGGATCGATCCATAATCGAGCCAAGACCGAGGGTGGGATCAATCCGTGATCGAGCCAAGGCCGAGAGACTGGATTGATCCGGTCCTTATGCTGGATCGATCCAAAGTGTTGCTTCGTGGTCGATCCGGACTTGGTGGATTGATATGGATTTGATCACCTTTGTCTTGGCTTGAGCTGGTTCCGGTCCATGCACTTTTCGTTCCTTTTCTGATTTTCCACAAATCGACCTGAAAACTCCTGAAGTCTTGAAAAATCTCTAAAATGCATGCAAATGCAAATACTAATGCTAAAATCCCTAAAAACCACAAACTTACTGTAAAAACTATAAATGTGATATATAAACATCTAAAGACTTAAAAATCAATGCTAAATGTCTTCTAAAAATCATGAAAATACAGAGTCATCAACTCACCCAAACTAAATCCTTGCTTGTCCTCAAGCAAATAATTCAGAAGTCTGGGAGTGAGGTTTGAAAGTGGGAACTCATAACCAAAACATGCTGCTAACACATGTAATATTAATGTCCTAGTTACTAGTTCTAGAATGAAGTCCTAAACTCGTCCTACTTAAAAACCTTAGCCATACTCATCACAGTTCATCACAGACCAATTCCAACTTCCACAATGCATTCAAATTTTTTAGCTCCTTTAACATTCATTAATCAAGAACCATGGATCAAGTCATGTGCTTTCAATGAACTCATTTGATCCATGACAGGTTAAGGAGTAAAGATGACCCCTTCATGCAATGGTTACTGATCCAGAATAAGGGTTCTCTCAAAAGAGAATGAGCTTTAGCAGAAGACTAAAGGTAAGAACACTTAGATGCATACAGAAATAGAACCCCATCAACCCAATGCTAATGAAACCTAAGTTTCCTGATTCTACCCAGTAGGAGGTCCTAAATTCTACCCTTTTGAAACTCAAAGTGATCATACCCATTCACATTCTCCCTTTTCCATCTTTTCTTTGGTTACACTTAGGAGAGACTTATTTCTTAAACCACTGCTAGCTGTTTCATGAACTTACTTAAACACTTATGGTTTTTGACCTTTTCATTTATACCATCTTTTGGATTTTACCCTTTTGAATTCATTGTCATATACTTTCTCTTAATATGTAATAGTCATACTTCTTTTACATACCAATGTTCCCCCAAACTTTCTACTAGCATATTCTGATTCTTTTCCATTTCTCTCCTAAGGTTCTCACTTAACATTTCCTTTTTACCAACTACCAATACCCTTTCATTCATTTCTACCCAAACCAACATCCAAAATTGAATCCCACCTAGTCTTATCTAGTCCAAAAAGCGTTGACTAGAACTACATGAGACCATATTCCTGTCAGTTCGAACCTAATACGTTCTACCAAGCTCATTCCATAACGGTTTTGGCACTCAATAGTAAATTCAGGGTTTGAAGGAAGACAATGTTCAAGGGTGGGGATTCTACTTAGGTTAACAAGAGATGTAAAAGGTAGAAGATAACCCAAATATGTATATGTTATCCATGAATTCATATCCAACACACAAACATGATAATTACATATTCAAATTTTAGGTTCTAATAGATAGGAGCAACCTTCAAATCACAACATGTTTCAGGAGATAAATCTGGAATCACATTTTCTGATTCACGGAAGGCGTTTTTTCGCCAAATCCACGTAATGCGTTTCGCCAAAAAAAATCTAGAATCACATTTTCTGAAAAATATGAAGATAAATTTTTTCCATCCAAAATTGTTTCTGCATTCTTTAGGGATAAACCTTGTTTCTGCATTTTTGGTGGAAAAACACGTTTTCGCATTTTTGCGCGAAAACATGTTGTTTTCGTGTTTATGGCGGGAAAACACATTTTTCGTTTTTTTTTCTTGCGGAAAAATTGATTTTCGTCTTTTTCCCAAAACGTATTTTCTCCATGTTTTTGTCTTTTACACATTTGAGATACAAAGATGTTGAATCCAAACTCTCGGTTTTTCAGCATCTCATATATCTAGAATTTTGGATTTTAGCAAATTGATATCCGTATGTAACATATGGATATTGATTTTAAAGTGACCAAACTAAAAAAATTTGAGCGTTTGTATCCAGATGTAGCATTTGGATACATAAATGAACAACCCTAAAGGTGTACAATAGTAGCCGAGACTTGGTCAACAATGGAAGGACTCTACATGTCAAAGTTTCTTCCGAATATGATACATTCCTAACTCTAACTACATTCCTTTAAGATGCAAAATATTATTATATAAATCGGAATACGATTCACATGAGTGCGACATATAAGTAAAATTATAATTTATGAGATCGTGATATGTGTCATTGTTAATTAAGATCATGACATGTGTTGACATAATATTTTAAGCTAATAAAAACTTTTTTATTGTTAATTTATTACTTTTTTATAAGAATAGAATAAGAAAAAAGAAATATGTATTGCTTTTTTAATGGAAACAACACTATAACAAACATAATAACAAAAAGAACAAATGTTAATTTTATAACTCAAACACAAATTACAAGATCAAAATAACAAAAAATATCCAATGTATCAAAAGTTAATAGTATACAATTTGAAAAGTAATAAAATATATACTTATATGCTTGTTTAAAACTAAAAACCACAACACATATATGGTATTAGTTTTAACAATTTTGTAAAAGGACGTTGGAGATCAAAATAAATAAATATAAATTATAAGATTAAAATAATGAAATATATAGAAGATTAATAGTTTAAAATTTGAAAAGTAAAAAAAAATATGCACACCTTTTATATTTGTTTAAAAATATAAAACCACAACATATGTTACAATAAAAAGAAATAAAAAATATGTGATGTTTTTATTTTTTATTGTAATTAACTTTTGTGATAGTGCATTGTATTAGTCTTCATTATTTTGAAAAATATTTGTTTTTGTATATTAAAATTACGTTGTTTTGTCAAGTTAGTTTATACTTTATAATCTTGGGTCATAATATAGTAAAAGGATAGTAGATGAGAAAATCGATGACTCCTTGAAATTGTTTGAATACCTTTGTCTTTTATTCAATAAGCTCATTAAGGAATTCCAAACTATTATGTTACTTAGCTCGTTACCGCAAAATATATTATCAAAGAAAATACGAAAGGAACAATAACAATGGTAGATGTTGCGAGTGCAAGGAGATCAAATGAAAAAGAATTCAAGGAAAGCTTAGGTTCAAAAAGTGGATTAGAAGGCTAATTTATAAAAGGCATGGCTGAGGCAATAAACTTTCAAGGAAGCAAGAAAGAGAACAAAAACATATTAAAGTCAAAAGATCAACTACTTATGTAGAAAAGAAAACAACTACAAGAAATAGTGTTACAAATGGCTGGAAAGAAATTAGATGGGGGTGGGCAAAAAATCCAAACCAACCCAATCAAATTCAAATTGACCTTAAGCGAACTCTATCTTATGTATAATCTAATTGGTTATGATTTTTTCAACACAACTGGTTTGGTTTGATTCGGTTTGAAACCAAACAAATAACCCAATATATTTTTTAATTGTTTAAAAAATAAATATTTAGTAATATATTATAAATTAACAAACCCAAAACTCATTACATAAATCATATTTTCTATTATTTATTAATAAAATATCATTATGATGATCTTGGAGGTAGTGGATCAATTTTAGGTAAGTATTAATTAGTATGTTGTAATATTTTTATTTGGGTAAAATTTATGTGTTATGTAATTTTCTTTTATTGTTCTCTTTTATATTAAACTTGCTTGATATTTAAAAAAAATTAATGATGTGTGATAGTTCTCATATTTTTGTATTATAATTATAATTTATATGTTTCTAAATATAAAATGTATAAATTAGTATACATGAAAAATAAATCATAAGAATATTGGTACTAAAATAGTTAATATACAACTTAAAATATTAAATAAATAAATCTATGGACAAAAATACAAAAAATGATGACACTTCAAATTTGAAGTGTGAGAAAGTAAGGCCATCTCCAACCTTAGCACTCTTTTAGTGTGAAAATGACACTATTTTAGTGTGGTTTTAACACTAAAAATTCATTTTTCTTCGATCACAATACCAAATATCACACTAAAAGAGAATATTTTTTTATTATTATATTATTAAATTAGATTCTTTTATAGTTTAATAGTTTATTCGGTTTCGAATCGAGTTTTATTTATATATCAAAACCTAATACGAAACTAAGATTTTTTTGTTCTGGTTTTTCGGTTCTGATTCGGATAATGTGAATTTTCAATTTTATAATTTGAGTTTACGGTTTAAATTTTTGATAGAGCAAATAAACCGAACCGAGAAAATTGGACATTTTTGTGATTTTAAAACGAATATCGAGCTCAAAACAAAAATAAAAAACCAAAATCAAACCTACTTCAAATGGGTTCAAACAGTTTAGTTTTGAAAAACCGCAAAAACTCGTAAACAAATCGTTATTAATACTTTAGCTAAAAAAATTAATTATATAACTAAGTAATAATGTAATTCATAATTTCTAAGATTAAAAAAGAAAAATAAGATGTACCTTTGTAGCAAAAATAAAAGAACAAATGGAAAGAAAAAAAATTGAAAAAATATTTTACACAATCACTACAATATTACACTAAATATAGTCGCTACAATATTACACTAAATATAGTGTAAAACGGTAGCAAAAACAAAATTCATGGTAAAATAAAAATAGTGTTAGTGTTCGATTAAACTGAAAAATGTCAAATCAACACTATTATTATCTTTTTAGGGTCTGGTTGGAGAAGCCTTAAACATGATAAAATAATACTACAAATTTAAAGTTTTGAAATATCAACTTGTAATAGATGGTTATATGAGTTAAAAATGTAAAGAAGTTATGCGATTGTGAGAGATTGACAATTTTTGGAATTTGTTTTTTCCATAAATGTAGGTATTTTATTTATAATTCCGTCGAGACTTGAATTCGCTTTCGCGCTCTTCTCTCTTCCTCTTCCTCTTCCTCTTCCCAACGTCTCGATCTTGCATGTCTATCTAGTTTGCGGCAATGGAGGAAATCGACGACGCGGAAACCGAATCACAGGTGCCTTTGATTACAGTTTCTGCCTTTTCTCTCAAAATTAGCTGCCTCGTTTAATTTTCTGTTCCTCTTCTGAGAAACTAGATGCTATGCTGTTGCGATCGAAATAGGAAGTGTGAGCATTTGATATCTTAGATTCGATAATTTACGGTTTGGACAATCATAGCTCCGGATCTGTTTGAAATCGTTTTGTATCGATCTCAAAAGTGCAGAGACTGATAAACCCTAGTTGTTCCTGGTATAACCTAGATTAGTCAAATCGGATCTAACTATTGCGTCGCGTTGATCGCAGAAACTCGATTTTTCGATATTTCAAACACTTAGAACCAGTCCTCTTACAATCTTGCATATTTCAGTTTATGAATTTGTTTCAATGCAATGCAGGTTTATATGGCTTGCATTCAGCACGGTAGGCGGTTAGTAATTGACTTCAAATCTTGGTTTAGATGCCTCTGTGCACATTTGTTTAAAGACTTAACAATATCTTTATTACATATGACAACGAGTATACGAGAATCAGATGGACAAGCTTATATCCTTCCCTTTATGCAATATAAGTAAGGATCAGTATCTAACTTACAAAAATATTTTTCGCAGGGTTGGAGTTTCTTACTATGACTGTAGTTTACGCCAGCTTCATGTGCTTGAAGTTTGGGAGGAAGATTGTTCAGATTTTACTTTGATCAATATGGGTATAAATTTTCAGTATGAATTGGAATAGGATCTCTACATGTAGATCCCTGCCATTCCCTAAATTCTTTACCACACATTTATTGAAAGTTTGGTTAAGCAGGTTCTTTAGTAATTAGTAATAGTTATTTATTTGTTTTGCTACACTGTCCCCACCTCATTACTTATGTATTTGCTTCATTCTTTCTTGGTCATAAATCTTCAGTCAAATATCAAGCAAAGCCTGTGATCATTTACACAAGCACAAAAAGTGAAGAATCCTTTGTATCTGCTTTGCAGCATACTGGTATGGCACTATCTACTTTGTTGAATTATGAGCTCTTAATTGTATGACCTTGCTTAATTTTTTAATTCTTCAGATGGAATGGAGGAGAATACCATGGTGCGGCTGGTTAAGAGCTCAACATTTAGCTACGAGCAAGCATGGCACAGGTACTTATAGCTCATCTTTTCTCATCTGTGGTTTTGGTTAGTCAGATTACATGATGAGTTCTCCCTTGGAAAAGAGTCTAGTAGGCAGCTGCTTCTTGCAGTTCCTGTATCTCGAATCAAATGTAATAGCTTTCTTGAATCATGATATATTGTAGTCTCCGGTTAACTGTTATCTCAATAATGTGTAGACTGGTATACCTCCGAGTAACAGGAATGGATGAAGGGTTGAACATCAAAGAAAGGATTTGTTATGTAAGTTTAAAAAATGTTAATCTGTCTTTACTGTGGAGACTTTTAAGGAAGCATATTGCATATGCTTGAGATGGATCAAGGCTTTAGTTTCATCCCACTGGGTGATAGGCTCATTTGGTTAGTAAAGTCTGGCAGATGAATATCTCAACCATTGTAGAATTTACTGATAACTGTGGCACTATGAATTAATTTGACATAGTAGCTACTAGAGAACTAGTCGTGGTCACTAACACATTTTCAGTAAAGCCTCTGTCTAACACAAGATAAAAGTAGCTGTTGGTGTCCAACTATTTAAATAATTGGTAAAACAATTCATTCCTTACTGTCTAAACTTTCTTTGTCTTCTTGTAAACTGCAGTTGAGTTCGATGATGGATGTGAGCAGTGAAGTCCAAGTTCGTGTTAGTGGGGGTCTGCTTGCTATATTAGAAAGTGAACGCATTGTAGAAACCCTGGAACAAAATGAATCCGGGGCTGCCTCAATTGCGATTGATTCAGTCATGGAAGTACCATTGTATCCTCCAATATTTATGTTTTGTTTCCTTCATTTTATGATGCTGTCTGCAAATCCTTCACAAAATTTCAATAGGAACAAATTTCTTAAACTTGATGCGGCTGCTCACGAGGCACTGCAGATATTTCAAACAGATAAACATCCAAGCCATATGGGCATTGGCCGGGCAAAAGAAGGGTAAACTGACTAAATGGCATGGTTCAAGTTAGAATTTTTTTTTTTTTTTTTTTTTTTAATTTTAAAAANACAAACTTCACTGATTTTCAAATGAAGGTTCTCGGTGTTTGGAATGATGAATAAGGTTTGTTTTCCTTGCATTGGTTCAATCTGGTTGATGCTGCTTGGAAATATGATTTAACTTACCTGGCCTATTCCAGTGTAACACACCAACGGGTAGACGCCTTTTAAGGTACTAAATTTGAATTATAAATATATATAAACTGTCCTGCAGCCTCTGATGTAATCCTACGGTACTGGTTTTCTTCTCTCTATTTCAGAAGTTGGTTTATGAGGCCAATTTTAGATCTTGAAGTGTTAGATCGCCGTCTCAATGCTGTATCCTTTTTTTTCTTGATCTCTTGTGAAGAAATTTGCCTTATGTAAAACAGAATAGGAGTTAACAATCACAAGCAAGAAGAGAAACCAATAAAGTTAAATTTCCCTTTGCTGTTTAAAGCTTTACTAGCATAAAATGTCTAACCCTCATTTGTTCTAAATTCTAAGTGAGAAAATAGTTAATTGACAGAGAGTGCCTTCCACTGATATTTCGTGAAGTTTCTTTTGACTGTATGAGATTTCCTTTTTCATTTCTTCAGTAGAGCTGATGGCATCCTTGCAGGAGACACTGAAATCTGTGAAGGACATTTCCCATCTGCTCAAGGTATGTGGGACCCTTATCTACATATCATATATTTTTACCAATCATATCCCTTTAGCCATAAGAGCCTGTAAATCTGATTCAGAATCAGAAATTAATGGCACAAAATGGTGTGGTGTATATGTTATTTGTTAATTTGTTGGCAGAGACAATGTTATCTGAGCATTTTCTGCCCATAGAGAGAACGTGGACATATATTGCATTGCATGCCATATGTGTTCTTCTATGCTAATTATATAGATTCCAATTATGTTTAGTAAGACTTCTTTTTTTTGCTGGATATGACATCTTATGTTAATACAAGAAATTCAACTCCCCGACGTCCCTATGTACCAGTAACGATTGGACAGCTTTTTTGAAGGTAAATTCTGTCTCTCTTTTCTTCTTTGTCACTATATGCCATCTTTCATATGATCTTTATTCCCTTGCACGGATTAGTTGCAGCGCTTTACCATATTATTTTCGTTTTCTATCTTTCACCATTCTCTTCATTAGCTTCCTTTGAAAGCGGATTATGTAAAGTACTTGCGAGCAGATCCTAGCAGAAATTACTTAGCGTTCTATTAAATCAGCCTTTCAATATGGTGCTGTCTATTTTGTGTTAGAGTATAAGTGCGCTCTTGCACGTCAATAAGATATTTGAAGTTGGAGTTTCAGAAAGCCTTCGAGAGCATATGAAACGCTTTAACTTGGACATTATTGAGAAGGTTACTAATATTGTTATCATCATTCAGCTTATGAAAATCAAATGTTCGCTCATTGTTTATTCACTTCTGTGGTTATTTTGCTAAGTTCTCTTACCTTGTTGCAGGCTAGCTTTTGTATCAGCACAGAGCTAGATTATGTATATGAATTAGTAAGTTGATTTTACATTTTTTTTCTCCAGTTCTCGTAACTCATACTGTCCTCTGCAAAAGAATAGATCTTGATGCTTTCAAATAGAGGTCGTAACATGTCTCTTATCTTTCCCATGGAAAATAAAACGTTAGTGGAAAAGATTATTTTGTTTAACTACTGCAAATGGGGACATCTGTATGCAACATTGTTGAGGGGCCAAAAGAATATATTCTTGAAATTCTCGATTCAAGGTTATTCAGACATGAGAGAGCCCAACAATAGTGAAACTTGGTTAAACAAATTATGCAGGCCTTTGAGTGAGAGATATGTAGAATACGTAAGAAATTATGGCAACAATTTTAGTAACAAAAGATAATCCAACAGGTAATTGGAGTTATTGATGTAACAAGAAGCAAAGAGAAGGGTTATCAAACATTGGTGAAAGAGGGATTCTGTCCTGAGGTTTCATTTCGTTCAAATTTTCCTACTACTAGTATTTTCTTGTTACAAGTAACTCATTTCTTATTTTGCCAGTTGGATGAGCTGAGACAAATATATGAGGAGTTGCCAGAGTTTCTGCAGGAGGTTTTTGCAACGCCATAAGTTCTCTTAATGAATAATTAAGGACAATCGGACTCTATAAATGAAATAAATTCTCACAGGTTTCATTGATGGAGTTAGAGCAGTTTTCTTATCTGCATAAGGAAAAGCTACCTCCTTGCATCGTCTACATCCAGCAAATTGGTGGGTTTGCAGTTTCATGGCTTAGTTCTCACATAAGTTCTATACATTTGCTATATACTTAATGCTAGCTAGGAACATTTATATATAATTACCTTTCGGACTGTAGACTCATTCCTAACAAAGGTGAGATTCAGCTGCACAAAATGTTATTTTATTGAACCACTATGTCCTGGAATAATCAGTTCAACTATGATGTCTTATGATTCTTGATTGCGGAACAGCCTTTCAATTTATGAGGTATCTTTAACAAATCACGAGGGCACCAATTTGTAGAAAGTGAGACTTTGATTCTTCGTCACCGTAGTAAATAGAAGATCATGCGTCTTTATTCACAGTTTGAACGCAGTTGGTTCATTTTAGTAAATGAATATATACCATTTCCTTTGATTTATCTATTCTGCAGGGTACCTCATGTGTATTTTCGGAGAAAAACTTGATGAGAGTGCACTTGATAGACTTAGCGAATTTGAATTTGCGGTACATTGTGTTTGTGTTGACAATAATATGGATGCTATGCATATATGGCAGTGCTAAACTTAATATCTTATTTACAAATCTTGCTTGTGATTAGTTCTCTGATATGGATGAAGAGACTCAGCGATTCTTTTATCATACCCCAAAGACACGTGAGTTAGACAACCTTCTGGGAGATATCTACCACAAAATTTTAGGTATGTTCTTCATGCTGGTTTATATTTTCCGTGGCATAACCCTCTGGAGCACAATGATGTAATTTATTTTTGAAAATTTTGCTGAAAGATATGGAGAGGGCAATCATTAGGGACTTGCTATCACACACACTGTTGTTCTCGGCTCACCTGCTGAAAGCAGTTAACTTTGTTGCAGAACTTGATTGGTAACAAATTCTATAAAAGCTACAGTTATCCCATTCCGTTTTTTTGGGGGGTCAAACACCCACCCCATTTCAAGTTTCCAGTACTAAAGAAAATAGTACATATTCAAGTTCCTATCGTTAGTTAGCTACTTATAAAACTAATGACTAATAACTATTCATTCTTCTTGGCTTTTCTAGCATACTATCTTTAGCTTGTGTAGCCCATCAGAATAACTACGTAAGGCCGGTTCTAACTGACGAATCATATCTTGATATTCAAAATGGAAGGTGAAGTTGACTCTTGGAGCTACATTTACTTGTTGTTGCATTTATACCTAAAATCCTAATAACAGTTTGTATCTTATATATCTATATTGGTGGGCAGGCATATTTTACAGGAAATGGCAGTGGATACATTTATCCCTAACGACACAGATATCAATGACAATGGTGAGCTGATTGTTGATTAAATCCTTTTACTGTATCAACGTGCATAAAAACTTAACCTGTGAATTAGTCTCTGTTCATCACTTTATTCTGCCACAGGCCGAATTCATATCATTACAGGTCCTAATTACTCAGGAAAAAGCATTTATGTAAAGCAGGTAGGCTTAACTAGTCTGAATCTTGTTACTCCGCTTCCAACATAGTTACTTTTAGTATGAAGTCGAGCACTCAGTCTGGCTTGCTCTATCTAGGTAGCTTTAATTGTTTTCCTTTCCCATATTGGAAGCTTTGTACCAGCAGATGCAGCAACTATTGGTTTAACTGACAGGTTGAACGTGTATTGCACCCTTTGATCCTTCCACATCTTTTTTGTTGTTGTAATATGTCATTATTAAGATCAGTCGTACAATAACAGAATTTTCTGTGCAATGGGAAGCAAGTTCATGACAGCAGAGCAATCTACATTTATGATAGATCTACATCAAGTAGGAATGATGCTAAGGTATTTCCGAACTGCTTTTATCTTAGCTTGATTTCAAGCAACTCTACTACTGACAGACCCTAGTGAGCTGGTCTCAATTGCTTCAGATTCACCTGTTCAGAAAACGAAGATATGCAATGCTAATGACTGGTTTAAATTCTTCAGGCAGGCAACTTCAAGATCTCTGTGTCTCTTAGACGAGTTTGGTAAAGGCACTCTCACAGAAGGTTTGGTTACAGACTTTTTTCTCCCTGCTTTGCAATAAAGACATACGTTTGTGAAAAGTTTTACCTTATTTACGTAACACAGATGGTATTGGCTTACTTGGTGGGACAATTACTCACTTTGCTACATGTAATGAGCCACCGAGGGTATAAAGTTCTCATTGTCTTTCCATAAAATGTGTTCTTTAGAACTATAATGTAGCCTATTACATGACATGGACTGTTTCTGGATGCTTTCAGGTTCTAGTATGCACCCACTTGACTGAACTACTTAACGAGAGCTGCTTGCCCGTTGTACGTTTCTGAATCAATTGCCAACTAACTTTCACATATTGTGGGTTCCTGTCATCCTTATTCGTATCTAAAGATTCTCCTTTTGTTTCTTACTTCAGTCTGAGAAGATTAAATTTTATACAATGAGCGTTTTAAGGCCAGACACAGAATCTGCGAACATGGAAGAAACAGTTTTTCTTTATCGGTACGAAGTCTAGCATTCTACCTAAACTGTCTACACTCTTAAAACTTGGATGTTATAGGAAATAATTTTGCCTGCAGGTTAATTCCAGGACAAACGCTGCTAAGCTATGGTGAGTATATTTCACCCTTTGCATTATTGTCTACATAAGTTTCTACTGTAGCCACCAAGTTACATCCAACCTATTTATGTAATGCAGGTCTGCATTGTGCACTACTCGCTGGTATATTTTTAGAAAACATCAATTAATGACAATTTCAATGGATTGATTTAGAGAGTAAGAAACAGAATTTGCACTATTCTTGATTTAAAAGGTGTCCCGGAGGAAGTCGTGAAGAGAGCAGCCATCATGTTGGACGCCTTTGAGAGTAACAACATCGATAAACTAAACCTTGAGAAAATATCGTCTCAAGATGAAGCATTCAAGGTCCTCTCTCTCTCTCATACACACGCCCTAAACATACTTAGCCTTTCTCATTTTGCCCTTACCAAACTTTTACGATGAAACTTGTAGGAGGCAGTTGACAAGTTTCTAGCATTTGACAGCAGTAAAGGTGACATTAGTGCCTTCTTTCAAGGCATGCTCACTTCTTAAACCGTAGTTATATTACAGAATAATGGCCATTGCTCTCACTTACAAAAATTAGTTCTCTCAAGGGCTTTACATTTATGCTCTGATTTTTTCAAGTACAATAAATTCGCCATCAGAAAGAATACTTGCACAACATAGGAATGCAGTAAGACATCCTTTGAATGTAACTGGAAACATAAAACTTAGCAGCTAACTTCAAATTTATTCACATAAAGTTGTCTTTTTTTCTTCTGCTAGGTTTTGGACCCATGCTGTGTGTGGGTTAATCTAATATATTATATATAATTTTTTTATTATAAAATATAAATAAATTCAATATCTTATTTGATATAAATTATTTAGAAAACTATAAAAACATAAACCTTCAACAGTTGATTATAAATATTAAATGTTTATGTTTGGTATTTTAATGATTTTGTAATTTTCTTGATTTTGAAATATACAAATTTGTATTTGAAAAGTTTAAGATTTTTGTAATTTAATTTTTTAGATTTTAACAAACTATCTTAATATCTCTTAAAAAACTGTTAGCAACTCATGGTGTGTTTTTTTTATAGTATTTTACAGACTTCAAAGATAGGTGAATCAATATGTAGACTGTATTTGAGCAATTTTAGGAGTGTCTTTTAGACATATACGGTTGTCCAACAAAATTAGGATGTAAAGCAGAAATGGATAAGCAATCAAAATTCCATTAAACATAAAATATTAAAGCAAACACAAAGTTCAAAAATTGCCTCGAATGTAAGACAATGTAGATGGCTACTGATGAATTTATGCATGCTACGACAAATAGAACATCTAGGACTTGCTGTACCCTTAGAGTTCATAGACCAAATCCCCTGTAAAATATTTTAGGCAGTTTTTGAGAAAAGCAAATAGATTAAATAGGTTTTGTAAAAAAAAAAAGGTTCCTTTGACAAAAAGAAAGGTTCCAAGTTAGTAATACGATATCAATCCATACAAGATGTATTTGCCAACATCACAAAGCTGGCGTTCCACCTGTTTGCAAAGAAAAAGAAACGGAAAATCAACTGGTGCTGTCTTTGATATGACAAAAGAAAGTGGCCATTGAACCTCAAACAAAAAACCACAACCAGCATATGAATCAATTGAGTAACCAATCAAACAAACTTACATTTGTATATTATCTATAAGAGTATGAAAAAAGTAAAAAAAAAGTACGACCGAAGAATCTACACCTACAAAGCGAGTTAGAGCTATCAGTAGAAGTCATTGATAGTATTTAGGCTGTGGATTTACTAATATAAACGACCATCAGGATATAGGCAAACTGTTGCGCACATGACAAGAAAGGAGTAGCCCTTGTAGCTCAAGGAAAATTTCTCTTGACCGGTGATGAAGAAAGGAAGTATTACATCTTTCGCTGGAGGTGCAGCCTCTGGCTTGCTTCTCATTCTCGCTGGATTTCTCAGTCTCAAGGCTTTTGAGAAGAAGAAGACTTCTTCTATCGTTGTGGTAAGTCAGGTTTTTTTGCAAATTCATTTCCTCTTGTTTTCGTTTTTCTCAATGATATGGGTTTAGATGTTATGTTTACTGTAGGACGGTTTTGGTTCAACGTATGGCTACGTTAGGTTGCGATTTAGATATGAATAATTTTTTGTTGATTCAAGAGTTTAACTTCCATTAGGTTAAACTTATGGGTCTCTTTCTTAATTAAAAGTGTATATCCTTTATTATAAAGATGGCTACATGTATTTATACTAATTATATGTAGAGTCTTCCCTAATCTCAATACATTAATTTGGGCTTCGTAGATGGCTGAATTCTCCTTTCTGAAAGTCCACTTCCTCGTCGACTTCTAGATGTTTTAATCTAGATGAGCCTTGATCAAAGTGAACTTCTTGATTGGACCGCAAACCCGGTATCAACAGTTAGTCCCCCCAATTCTGTGAATGCTTCAAGCTCAGCTGACGAAGTTAAAAGTGAAGATCTCTTGAATTGAGGCTCATTTATTGCTCTTTAGCCTTTTTCGAATCATTTTAGTAGGAGGAAGCTAAACCGTCGCCTAGGTTTCATGTTTCAAAACATAATGATTCCCATGTCCTCGGTAACTGCTTCTTCCCACATTATAAATACTTCCTTCCGCATCTTCATTTCTCTCTCATCTTCATTTGCACATTTTTCTTGCAGGTCCAATTGCTCTCCCTTCACTATAGTTTCTCTCTCTAGATTACTTTCAGGTCAGTCTATCTTAAATTCCCTCGATAAAATTCCGAGACAATCGAAATGTCTTTATCTTGTTCGAACGACATAGAAGAGGAAAACGCCTCCTTGAACGAGTTGGAGGTCGGCGGAACACAAATTTCCCCAGAGGAACGACATAATCTAGGTAATTGGATCCGACCAAACGACGAGCTGACCGACCTAAAACCAACAAGGAATACAGAGGAGATGCTACGAGATCTCGTCAGCCAGTTTCCTTTCTTCGACAAGTGACACTTTTAGTTCCTGAACCACATCAAAGACCTTAATATTGTCCACACGGATACATATACGTTTACGAATCTTTATGACAGAAATGTCACTTGTGGCTTCCGCTCCCGAAACTCTTTATCTCGTACTGTGCGAGGCGAATGATAGCGATTTCATAGCTATTCACGCCTTCAATAAGGCATATGATTGGACTTATCATCCTAGGGAAGGTGTTTGGCATCAATATTGGTGTGAGGTATTTGGAAACATGTCGTCCATAAACCCGATAGTTCAGAAATCAACAAAACTCAACAAGAGCTTTGTTTATATTAACTTCAAGAGTCGATTCAAGCTGACTAGCTCAGCTACAAACATGAAATTAATGAATGGAAGGGAAAATAATTTTTCCTGAAGGTCGCTCCCGAGTCTGTTGGTGACATCGGGAAGCTTATCAAGAGGAAGTGGACAAAAAAATTTGGTATATTACACCTAGGATTGTCGATCTATAAGCTGAGAAAATTCTTTCTTGATATTGACCGCCTCTTTTTTTTTTTGCAGCTCAACATTGTAATCTATGAGGATTTCCTAAAAAATTTCTTGAAGACATCGAATAACTCAGCTAGGCTGGCGTATTTTATGACAACCGTCGTTTGTCCTGTTAAGATGGTTCGAACAAAGAGACATGCTGACTATTATGAGGAGTTAGAAAAATTGTATTCCTCAAAAATGAAGGCATATGCCTCCCACTCCACCACTTTAAGTGGTGAAGATGATTTTCCTCCTTTGCAAAAGAGGAAGAGACGGTCATCGAAGTGGGATATGACCCCGCTGCGATGGTGACTATTGACTCGTCGACGAAAGAAGTTCCTGTTGGGGAGCTTCTGAAGGGAGACGAGCTTTGTGTTGGCGAGCCTGCGATCCCAAATGATACTCTGGTTTAGGGGTAAAATCATCTAGACAATGCTCTTGCTGGGGAGCAGACAGATGTTGCGGCAACCGTTGTTGCTCCTTGGGAGGTTCCAACTCCTCAACAGATGTTGAACGAAATGACTGCCTACCTCGATCGTGAGGTGGCGATTTACACACTTGTGCTGTAGAGATCGAAAGGCTTCTGGATAATAATAGTGAAGAGGAAGGCCAAGATCTAGGGTTTGATCATGTTGAAGCGGAGAATGCTCAGAATGCTTCTTCTTTATATCGAAGGTAGCCGATACTTGAATGGACCTACAAGTTTTTTTGTTAAGGTGTATCATTCGCCCCAGATTCATTGGCATGTCCTGGTTTGGTCAATCGCTTGGGGGGTTAATGGTCTGATTCTCCCTCCGGTGGATAAGTTGATGTCCCCAGAAATCTATCAACTATTATCTCGTCAGGCTTGCCAGGTAGTTAATCCTTCATCACAGATTTTCGTTATGCGAATGTTAACAAAGTAATTTAACTTTCTTACCGTATATATATATTTTTAGACTCTGGCTATCACGAATGAGCTCGCAGCCTTATATGAGAATAAGCTGTTATTACGTCTTTCTAAGCTCGTCGATGCGAGCAAGCAGGAGGTTGCCTCTAGGAGGACTAGGATCAGTGAATTCGAGCATCTGACCGAGTCCCTAACAAATTAACTTGATAGTTTGAAGCTCTAGCTAGACACGTCGGCAAAGGACAATGTTGAGAAGATTGCGCTTTTGGATAAGGAAGCTCTGGAAGCTAAGGAGAAGGCAGCTGCTGACTACGCCGAGCTGAAACAGGCGCATTCAAAACTCGAGAATTTGCACGACAACGAGATGAAAAGGCTGCGTCTTTCTCGAGTTTCACATATTTTCCAAGCTCGCAAGGAGACACATGCTAAATATATCGCAAAGCTTGAGAAAATCTGAGCTTACATCAGTGATCTGGATAAGAATGATCCCACTATCCAGATTTTTGGTCAAGCGCAGATGACCTTGAAATGCGTTCAGCACATGGTGGCTGAAGGAGGGAGTGTGTCCGCTGAAATCGTGACAAAGCTTGAAGTTAATGCCGAGCATTATCATTGGAAGTTCTACACACTAGACATCATGGAGATCACCGATGATGACTTTAGCATCGCCTCAGATTTCGATGAACATGGTTTCAATCTTGCTTCAGCTCCGAGGGGTAATGCAGGGGCAACAAGGAGAGATGCTGATGATGCTGGAGGCTACTAAGGGTTTGATATAGTCAGTTGTGTTTTAATTGCAGCGAAAGTAGGATGATGTAGTTCCTCTTCTTGGTATTAATGAAATGGCTTTGTGCACTCTTTTTCTCTTCTATCGTCTTGATCACTTAACTTGTTCATCCTACCAAGTTATTGAGTACCAAATTAACTATTGAAATCATGTCTCGTATTTTTTAAACAAACACATGATAAGTTATAGCTCGGTTCTTATGTATTTTTAGCCCATAAGAGAAAAATTCAATCTCGCTTAGCACTCACGTATAGGAAGAGCAGTGCGCGAGCCACATCTTGGCTTTTTCATGGATTTTTTCCCAGACGAGAAAACTTCGATCTTGACCAACACTCTCGTATAGGAAGAGAAGTGCGCGAGCCACATCTCAGGTTTTTCATGGCTTCTTCCCCAACCAAGACAAATTCGATCTCGCCCAGCACTCTTGTATAGGACGAGCAGTGTGCGAGCCACAACTCGGCTTTTTCATGGCTTTTTTCCTAGACAATAAAACTTCAATCTCGCCCAACACTTTCGTATAGGATGATCAGTGCGCGAGCCACAAATCAACTTTTCGTGTGTTTAGGTTTATCACCAAGTTGAACTTTGTTAAGAACCAAGAAAATAATTTTATTAGGGAAAGCAATTGCACCCATGAGGGTTGCCTGCGTACCCCTAAGTGGGGATCAAGTCTGGTCGTAGTTTGATAGGTTTAGAATTTAAATCCTAAAACTAATATTGCAGAGAAAAGATCAATGTAGCAAAGTATAGGGTCGGATCCCATAAAGACCAGAAAGTACACGTTCTAGTTAAACTTGAATCAAGCTAAAGCAGAAATAATCAAGTTTGATTGTGATTGAAATCGAACGGTAAATAGAAACAGTTTTAAACTATGAAATAAAAGCGTAAGGATTCAGGGAAACGACAAGTAGTCAGGATTAAAAATCAAATTATCATTCAGGGATTTTCTTTGAAAATAGTTCTCAACATGAAAGAAAAAGATGGAATAATCTCCTCTCGGAGTATTAAACCCTATGCTTAAATTATCAGAGACAAACTCTCACCGTTAAATAATAGATCATGCATTACAGTTCAGATTCAATTGTTCACAAGCATTCAAGACAATACTTTCACAAGCAAGAACACTTATTCATCTAGACTAGATCCAACTTCTAAACCAAATCTCTTTGTGTTTATCAGTCTAAATTCAATAATCTAGTTAGCTACTCTAATTCATGCATTAATAACAAGTATGGACTAGGAACCTAACAATTGTTATCCCCTTATGATAAATCTAACAATCAAACATGATTTTCCTGGGAAACCCTAAAACCTAACTAGTGAACTACTCAGACATTGACAAGCAATCAAAAATCAATATCATTGAAGAACACATAATAGAAATAAAATAGATTATTAAAAAGGGTTCANCAAGGTTGAATCTTCTCTCCCTTGGTAATGCTCTCAGAAATCAAATAAAGCTTAGTTCTAAAAACCTAAAACATAATGTATTTATAGTGAAAAAGGTAAAATAATAAAAAGAGAAAATAGCTCAAATACCATAGAAAATTTCTAAAATGACTAGAATACCATACATCTTTCAAAAATTACTAGAGTACCTTCAAAACCCTTGTAAATTACGATTCACTCCCTTGCTTAGTTTTCTCTAATTTGGTTGATTTATAATGAACAAATCCACGTCACTAAACCGTATTCCACATCATTAAACCGTATTCCACGTCAATAAAACATTATACATATCAAATTTCTCAGTCGTTCAACTATTTCACTTTGACTAAAGAAAAAATGGTTTAGTGACCTAGTTATTGCGCTTGTCTTCTTCTCTAAAATCGTCATCGTCGAAATCTTATTGTGAACCCCCTCGACATTTATGGTAAGTTGCGATTGATTCCCCTTGATATATGTTTCGAATGAGTTTGATTTTTTGCGGCCGAGGTTGATTTATGTTGTGGCTGAGTTTAATTTCTATTACGATCGAATTTGATTTACGTTGCGATTGAGTTTGATTTTGGTGCAGATCAGTTTTTTGTTGTTGTTGTGTATGAGTTTCATTTTACATATAAATAAAAAAATATTCTTATACACTCTTGTATTTTACACGAAGTAAATCCCTAAATAAAAACAACAGTTTAGTTTCCCTACTTTTAACCCTGGTCGTCTTCTCCAAAATCGTCTTCTTCGAAACATATTCGCCCACGTCGTGTTCTCCTGTATGTTGCGAGTGATTTTGACATATAATGCTACTGATTTTAATTTCTAATACGATTGAGTTTTATATTCTGATGTGGCTGAGTTAGTTTACATAGTGGTTGAGTTATATATCTTATTGCTGCTGAGTTTTCATTATGTTATGGCTGATTTTGACATATAATGCGACTGAGTTTGATTATTGTTAAGACTGAGTTTTATTTCTGATACGACTGAGTTTTATATTCTGATGTGACTGAGTTATTTTACATAGTAGCTGAGTTATTCAGACCTCGGAAACATAGAAAGGGCTGAGTTATTCTTACCTCGGAAACATAGAAATGGTTGAGTTATTCTTACCTCGAAAACATAATAAAGGCTGAGTTATTCTGACTTCTGTAACATAACAAGGGTTGGGTATTTGTCTTTTCAAAATTATATTAGAAAGCCCATGGGCTCAATGTTTATATAACCCTATGTATTTTTTATTTTTCTGTGATCTCGCGTCTAATATTCTATTTCTTTTCTGTCAATAAATCCCCTTTCGAATTCTTATTTTTTGGCTATGATGGCAGACAAGTATACGATCATTAGTAGTAGTGCGCTGGCTTATAATCGGACCGAAAACATTATTGGTTAACGGACTGAGTAATGTTTTTTACTTAACGAATGAGCTATGTTTATTTTACGACTGAGTAAAGATCTTTATTATAATAGAAAGGGTTTAGTGTTTAAGGTTTAGGGTTGGGTTAACTTTCCTTTTTATATTTGTTAGTAAACCCTAAACCACAAATCATTGACAAATGTGATAATTCTATCGAGATGTATGTTGTCTTACGATTACTTTAAACCTAACAACCTCTCTATTGCAGATGACGCTTGTAAGGATTAACTTGGAGTTAAAAAGGTTGAAGTGTAATCCTCCTTCACAGTGCTCATCCGGTTATTCTATCATGTTCTTCAATACATTTATAGCCTAACATATACATAAGCCTGAAATTTCATATCTTGTAGGTCTAGTGGGAGACGACATCTTTCACTGGGAAGGATTCATAATAGCTGCAGTTGGTACTCTGTATGAAGGTGAACTCTTCTCACTCACCATCCGCTTCCCTCCTCACTATCCGATGCTACCACCAAATGTTCGTTCTTGTTTTACGCAAATTAAGTGATCCTCTTGCTTTCTTATGTGCACGATTGCTTGTTATGTGTAGGTGTCTTTCAAGACTAAGGTGTACAATCCAAACATCAACAACAATGGCGCCATAAACATGGATATGTTGAGAGGCACCCGATGGTCTCCTGGCTTTACCATGTCCCATGTATGAAAAATTTCTTGTGATGTCTGTATAAGCGTAATTAGTCAATGTATCTTCATTGATTGATCAATGTTTCTTGACTGATTAGGTTCTGGGCTCCATTGTTGCATTCTTGGCTGATCCCAATCTTGAAGATCCTCCGGTGGCAGAGATTGGTGACCTGTACATGAGGGATATTTCTCAGTATGAAGCAAATGCAAGAAGCTGAACTCTAAAGTATGCAATGGGATGATAAATATAGTAACTATTTCCATCCCTGTAATTATTAAGTTGAACAAAGTTGAACCATAGTTTTTGTTTGGTTTTATAGTTATTTTCTTGTTGGTTGATCCCAATCTTGAAGATCCTCTAGTGGCAGAGATTGGTGACATGTACATGAGGGATATGTCTCAGTACGAAGCAAAAACAAGAAGCTGGACTCTAAAGTATGCAATGGGATGATAAATATAGTAACTATTTCCATCCCTGTAATTATTAAGTTGAACAAAGTTGAACCATAGTTTTTGTTTGGTTTTATAGTTATTTTCTTGTTGGTTGATCCCAATCTTGAAGATCCTCTAGTGGCAGAGATTGGTGACATGTACATGAGGGATATGTCTCAGTACGAAGCAAAAACAAGAAGCTGGACTCTAAAGTATGCAATGGGATGATAAATATAGTAACTATTTCCATCCCTGTAATTATTAAGTTGAACAAAGTTGAACCATAGTTTTTGTTTGGTTTTATAGTTACTTTTTTTTAGGCAAGCAAGTATTTTTGAAATTACCCTAATCACTCAAGAACAATAATCACGAAAATAACTCAGTTATATAGCAATAATAACTCAGTCGTAAAGTATACATAACTAACAGTCACATACAAAAGTAACCCTAAACTCTTGCACGGCTAAACATATGCATTTACCTTAATTAACTTCAACACATCTTACATTTATATACAAGGAAAAAAAGCTAAACTAATAGTCAAATGTAATCTAACTAACTTTTTTATATTTTTTTAGAGAATCTCCAACTAACACTATAATAAGTGTTGAAATCACACTATTTTTATAAATAAGAATTGATAATGCTATCGAGATGTATGTTGTCTTACGGTTACGTTAAACCTAACATGTAGATTTGGGCCTTAAGACCATCTGTTAATCACTCTATCATCATTCTATGCATAAACTGAGTTGTGTTTAATTATAAGGATGGAACATAATTCGGAGAATGAGGGTGTGTTCTTCAAAGTGCTTACTACTGTAAGAAATGAGTGGAGAAAGGATCAACGCTTTGGATGACTGTTTGATACTGTAAGTCTACTTTACGGCTTGGTTATTTAGTTAATGGCTGGGTTTTTTTATATAGGTGAGTGAGTTATTTACTCTTCGATGACCGGGTTATGATATTTTACGCTTCTTTCTACATCATATTGCTTCGTATATTAGATTCCTCATTGGGAAGTGCATGGAAGAGCCCAACCCATTCTGGAGTGACCACATTGGGTTTGTCGATAACTGGTTCCAAAATATGTGGGAACAACTCGATTATAATGATTTCAAAAAAGACCCGGATGCCTTCCAATTTTCTGAAGAGTATGGAAAATTAGTAAATGGCATGATACCAAAAGAGCTCCAGACAAAAAATTAGTGGTTTATAGATGTGGATCACTTGTACGGGGCACAACAAGTTGGCACCGATCATTGGGTGTCGTATCATGTTCATCTGCGGGAGGAGACGATTGATTGCTATGACTCAATCATTGAATACGTAACACCAGAAAGTACGGATAAAGTGTCCGAATCTTTTCAATTGCTACTGCAGATGATTCCATAGATGCTGGACAAATATGTTCCACATGACAAACGAGAACCTACGGGGAATAAAAGTTTTTCCTTGGGATGGATGAATGTCAAACACGTTCCACAAAACCATATAACTGGTGATTGTGGGGTGTTTACATTAAAGTTTATTGAATGTCTAACACTTGGTGTAGTTTTTATGGTATAAACGATAACAATGTTCAAGGTATTCAGGCGAGGATGGCAGTAGACCTCTTTGTGGACGGAGGATATAAAACCCTCTTGAAGTTAGTGTCTGTAACCTAATCTTGTATTGGAACTATTTGAATCTATCTATAAAATGCGCATATTTTACTTAAGAACTCTAAAAGAATTGTTAAAATCATAAGAAATTGGCTAAGTATAGAATCAAACCTCATTCGGTCAAGTAAAAAAGGTAACTCAACCATACTCAGATGCAACAATTCGCAATTGATATCTTACAAAACTACTTAAAACAACAACAAAACCACCCAAAACATCAGTTCAACAAGAATGAATCAAAATATACAACCGATATACCTAATTTTTATGGCATTACTGTTACTATAACTCATCTTACCGATAATATATCTCAGTCCAAATCTTTTCAATAACTTGGCCCATTAAAAAAATACATTTATACCAAACTGATTATTGAAAACATAACCATTCGAATAAGTCAGTCGCATCATAGAATTAAGTAAGTTACATCGAATACGTAACTCAGCCTTGATATTAAAATAACTCAGCATCTAAGTTAATATAATTTAGTTTATCATTAATATAACTCAGACTCGGCCCAAAAAAGTACCTCTATACGAAAGTGCTTATTGGTAGTTATTACGACACTCGAAGGTAGAATGAACGGACCAATGTCGATGAGAAAGTCCCGGTACAACTCTCCAGCTTTTTTACTACTTCGCGTGTTGTTTTCCCATCTATAAGCAGAACTCTACATCCTCTACTGTCGGCGTCGAATACATATTTGTTTTTCTTAACGTAGTTACCGGAAACAATAAGTACCTGATCCATAAGCTCTCGGTGTGAGATGAAGAATAAGATGAAGATGATAGATGGAGAAGTTGATTATTGAAGAAGAATCAGTAAGACTATCTACAATGCAAAAAGAAATTCAACACCCTCTTTCTCAAATTTAACCTTCCACATCATCATCTGCAATGAATGATGACATGGCATGGATGCTGACATGGATGATTACATGTCAAAAAGATAAGTCAGCCGCAATACCAGCACATAACCCAGTCCAAGAAAATCAGCCATCAAATTCAACGTAAGTCAGTCGCAAGGTGAGTCTTATTCTAGTAATTAATCTTTCTCAAATTAATCAGTCGTAATATGATGGGAAACCATATTTTAGCCTTATTGTCAACTAAATCAGTGGTCACATGAATGCTATTCTAGTAATTAATCTTTCGCTAGTAGGTCAGTCATAACCACATAACTCAACCATCTCTAACTATAACTCAGTACAATTTTCAACAAGTTGTCCCGCCGAAGTATAAGTCAGCTGTAAAATTAGTACATAAGTCAGCCGTAAACACGTAACTCAACCATATTTTGGTATGTCAGCCCAAACGTAGGATGACTTATGACCGTAAGTCAGCCTTTTACACATAAATCAGCTATTTTTTGTAAGTAGTCGTCACGAGTGGGTGACTTATGCCCGTAAGTCAGCCGATTTCTCAAAATCAACGAGCTTTTGTAAGTAAATCATCACGAGTGGATGACTTATGTCCGTAAGTCAGCCAATTTCTCTTAACTCAGCCAGATTAAGTAACTCAGCTGCGACGTAACCATAACTCAACTATATTGGAGTAAGTAGTGCTTCACGGCTGTGTTCATTAATACACGTAAGCAAATTTCTACGTGGCGAATGTCATTCCTATAAATATGTTTTTTTGGCACAACGTAATAGAAGGGTACGCTGGACATTTAAAAAATGCAAGTAATAAAAAATATTTGTATGGTTCTAGTCATTTGTACTAAAATGTATGGTAGTTAAGCTATCTTCCCTAATAAAAATAGGAAAATTAGGATAAGCTTGAAGGACTTGGATGCAAAATTGGAAAAATTCTTCTTTTTCTCGGGGGATGTGCTCGATCGGGAGCATCTTGTTAAACTGCCCGATCCTTCTTCTTCTAGCTCGATCGATCTTGGTCTCTGGATTTTTCCAGGAACTTTTTCCCGATCGTGCACTTTTTCTACAACTTTTGAAATCTTATGAAATCTTTTGAAATGCATCGTTTTGCTCCGACACGACCCGATCACCTAGAATCTTGAAAATCTACGAAATATGCAACGAAAACACTTGAAATAATACAGAATAGCAAACATAAATGCCCAATAATATCATAGTTCATGCTACAAAGGAAAAAACAGGAAAAACTACGTGTAGAACTTCTTGAGCTCTGTGGCTTTCCATGAGTTCAGCGCTGGTGTTCCATCCATTGTCAGGAGTTCGTATACTCTGGGTTTGACTACCTTCAAGATTTGAGAAGGAACTCCCCAACGAGCTCTGAGTTTGCCCATGTTCTCCTCGGCGGTGTTAGCATATGTCATCCAGAGGACCAGATCCCCTTTGTCGAATCTATGCCGTCGCATGCTTTTATTGTAATATTTCATTGCTTCTTGTTGGTAAGCTTGAATACGCAAGAGTGCTCGATCTTGTAGTTCTTTGAGATCGTCGAGGGAGTCTAGAAGCATGTTGTTCTTCATTTCCTCGTTATCCGGTAGTTTAATGCATCTTAAGCTATACACCGCAACTCCCGAAAGAGCTAGGGCTACAATTTTGTATGATAACGAAAAAGGATTTTGATTGGTCGATTGCCTCGATGTTGTCCGATGTGACCACATGACTCTACCAAGCTTTTCTTCCTAGAGACTTTTCTTAGATTCAAGTCTTTTCTTCATCCCGTTAATTATGGATTTGTTAATTTCTTCGACTTGCCTATCTCCTTGTGGATATTGAGGTGTAGAATGGTTGAGTCTGATCCTCCACCTGAAATTTTGAATACGAGAAAAAGGAATTCGTTAGTTATTGCCATTATGATAGACGTGATGTATCATTTCGAGAGTTGATCGCAACCTCACACAAAAATTCTTAAATTTTTTGGAACAGAAGTTAGTGCCATTGTCCGTGACAATCTCATACGGGAGACAATACCGACAAATAATATTGTTCTAAACGAATTCTTGTACTTATTCAGGTATTCAAAAAGGAGCTTTTTAAGTAAGAGGGCAAGGTCATGTTACTATTTTACGCTTTATCATGTGCCAATTCTTTCACCTATTTGGGTTTAATGGCGGGGTAGGATTCTACCTCTACGAATTCGGTAAAACAGTCCATCATGACGAGCAAGTATTTATGTTTTCCTGTGGCCTCTAGGAATGGTGGATGTAGTCAGACACTCTGCTGGTGCGTGATTTAGTGGTCCACATTGCTAACTTAGTAACATGCTCCATGCTGTCTCCCAACATGGTCGGCCAGTAGTGACCGTGTTTTTTTTATCTTCATTGCTTGGCTCTTTCCGCCCGAGTGGTTCCCTCAAGCACATTCGTGCGGTTCGGCGAGTACTTGCTGTATCTCGTCCCCGCTTATGCATTTGATAAGAATACCTAACATGGTTTTTGGTATAATTCCTTTTCGATAGTCGTGTAACACGATTTTTTCGCTCGCAAGCGTCTAATTTTCCATTTGTCCCCCGACTCTTTTCCATTCAGTATGTAATCTAGCACCTCTTGATTTCGTTCCGGATTTGGTGTATTCAGATGACTATTGATTTCCAAGAGTTTGTGTATTACATTGATCATTGCCACAATGATACTTGGGGCATTAATGTTCTCGATCAGAATAGTTTGTCGAATCTTACTGTCGTTAGTGTATGCAATGTCGGCCAGGGAATATGCTGAATGATTATCATCTTGTGGAATTTCGGTTAGTTCGAAGCTTTTGAATTCTGCCTCCTTTTCATGGATTATCTACTTGTACCTGCACATTATTTTTTTCTTAGCTTCGTATTATGCGTTGAACTAGTTGGCGACGAGTTGAGAGTCATAGTATGCATTAACATTTTTCATGCCGAGCTGAATTGCGAGGCATAGTCCAACCAGGATAACATCATACTTGGCCTTGGTTTTTGACGTGCTGAATTGGAGGCGGAAGAACTGCTTGAGTATTTCTCCAATCGGAGATTCCAACCTTACGCCAACCTCGGAACCTTGCTTTTTGCATGACCCGTCAATGGAAAACTTCCACTTCCCTGTGGTACATATGGCATCTTCGTGTCCAGGTAGCAGTTCGGCGATGAAATCAGCGAACACCTAGGACTTAGTTCATGTTCTCCCGCGATATTTGATATCATTTTCACTTAGCTCGACTGCCCATTTCATTAGCCTGCCCATTTCATCAGCCTGCCCGATTGGTCAGGGCAGTGAAGGATCGATCATAGTGGTTGCAAGGTGAGTAAAACGATGGTGTGAGACTGGAAATATGGTCGAAGCTTCCTTGAGGCTGTGGCTATGGTGAACATGACCTTTTTAAGCATCGCATACCTCTTTTCCGCACTATTTAGCGACTTGCTGGTGTAGAAGATCAATTTTTGTTCTCCTTGGTCTTCTCGGTCGATTACTCCATTGACGGCCGTTTTGAATACTACGACATTGAGGTATATGATTTCTCCCTCCTCAGGTTTTGCTAGGATTGGTGGTGAAGTTAGGTGGCTTTTTAGCCCGACAAAAGCGTCTATGCACTTATGGTCCCATTTGAAGCTTTTTTGCCTTAAAATCTTATATAAGGGGAGGTTTTTTCGGTTGATCTTGATATCAATCTATTTAATTCAAAAATTCTACGTGTGATATTTTGTACTACCTTTTTTTAGAGGCGTGAGGTAAAGGATCGTCGATAGCTCGCTTTGTTACTATGTAACTAAGGAATTCTCTCAAAGTTTCGCTGAATGTGCACTTGGCTAGGTTTATTTTCATCCAGTAGGAGTTGAGTGTCTCTAAGTATTTCACCAAATGGTCGACATCTTTTGTGATAAGGAATTTCACCTAAATATCTTCTATGTAGACCTCCATCGTCCAGCCTAGCTCGTTCGCGAACAACTTATTTACGAGTCGTTGGTATGTTGCTTATGCGTTCATTAATCCAAAATGCATCACCTTTTAACAATATGTTTGTTGATATGTTATGAACGTCATCTTCCCTCTGTTAGCTGGGTGCATCATGATATGGTCGTACCCTGAAAAGGCATCCATGAATGATAGAAGCTTGTTGCCCACAATTACTTCGACCAACCTGTCTATGTGTGTTAATGGGAATCTATTTTCGGGCATGCTTTTTTTAGGTCGGTAAAATCCATGCTCACTCGCCACTTCCCAGTTTTAGATTTTGCGACGACTAGGTTTACCAGCCATTCTAGGTATTTTACCTTTATATATCATGCTTTCATCAGTTTTTCTACTTTGTCATTCATTGCTTGTGATGGTTATGTCCCCAATTTTCTTTGATTTTTCTTTATCGGTTTTTATGTAGGATCGACGTTGAGCTCGTGGAAGTGATGATTGGGCTAATCCTCTTCATGTCTTTCATTGACCAAGAAAATGTTTCGATGTTGCCCTTCAAAAGAGCGATGAGTTTTTATTTTATTGCTTAGTCCAGATTCTTTCTGATTCCAACCATTCGGGCTGGAGAGTCGGGGTGAAAATTTATTTGCTCTATTTTATCCATATATTGTGCTCGATAAGGAAGCATGTCTGAGATCTCCGTTGATTTCCTCTTATTTTCCATGTTCCCGACCGGTTGGGAATTCAACACAATGATGATAGGTGGATACTGCGGCCTTCATGTCATACAACCATGGGTTTCTGAGGATTACATTGAAAATGGGATGTTGGTACAATATGAAGAAATTCACCATCTTCGTTATTCCTCCTACTTGAACAAGTAGCTTGATCGTGCCTAACAATTGAACGGCTTCGCCGCTGAACCTTGTTAATGTTTTAGTTCCTCATTTGATCGATTAACTGCCTATCTCCATGTTTCGAAGTGTTCCCTGAAAATGATATCGAGCGAGCTCCCGATATCTATAAGGATTCTTGCAACTTTAGTGTTCGCGATGACCAGCTCGATCATGAGGAAATGATTGTTCGGTTGGATGAGTTTGCATAGGTCTTCATCACCAAATTCCATTGGCATGGTAGTGTGATGCATGTTGACTTGGCTATTTTTGAGCGTCCAAAAGCTTGCATTCAAACTCCTTTATCGATTGTATGGAATCTTTACACATGTGGAATCCTCCCATTATAATGTTGACATGTCACCTCGGTAATAAAACTTTCACTGTCCATGCTTCGCCATTTGAATGCTTTGGGCTTTGCTCCGTTATTCAATTCGGCGGGGTCATGTCGTCTCCAATGTGGGTGACTATCTCCTGTCTTGAGTTCGTACTATTTCATCCTATTCCTAGCGTTGGCGACCTGAACCTAGGATTTGAGCCTCAACGTGTATTTTTCCCTCAAACTTGGGTTGTATCAACTCTGTCCTCCTCGACAATCAGTTGTGTGCTAGTTGTTTCTCTTGTGAAAATCACAATATGCATCAGTGTTGTCGTCAAGAGGCGGTGCATTGTCTTTCCCTTCTTTATCGTTGACAAGGTATGTGCTTCTTTTCTTTTCTTCCCTTCCTGTAGTTTGGCTGATGTGCTGCCTTGGTTCAGGTGGGAAATCGTCTCTTTCTCTATGTGGTCTTGTTGTTTGATGTTTCTTTGCCATCAAAGCTCGGTCTTCTTCCATCTCAACAAACTTATTCGCCATGTGGAGCGGATTTTCTAGTGTTTGTGGAGGGTTAATCAGTAGCTTGTCCCTGAACTTGGAGTCGTACCATAATGCATTTCATAAATCAGCAATGCCTCATTCATTGTTTATTACTATTCAAGCGATGACTTCCCTAAATCTGTCAAGGAAGGCGCATAGTGGCTCCTTCAGTTCCTGATTCATTTTCCAAAGATCGATGGTCGTAGCTTTCTTCGCGATGAAGATCGAGTAGTGCTTAATAAACATAATGGACAACTGTTGGAAGTTATCAATGGAGTTGGCTTCGAGGCGGGAAAACCACGTCAAAGCTACCCCTGTTAAATTTTCCACAAACAACTGCTAGATCCATGCGTCTCGCTCTTGTGGAGCGAATCAGGTTTGCCTCATTGCGATAGTGAACGCTGTTAAGTAATGGACCGGGTCAATTTTCCTGTCGTACGTCGGGAAGTTGATCTGCGCCAAATTTCATATTGGCATCTCGGTTATCCTTCTTGTAAAAGGAGTTCTTTGCGTTTCCTCTAATGCTAAGGTGATGTCAGGCGCCGAGCTAGTAGCTTGATGTACTTGGGAGATCATGTTATTGATTTGGCTCTGAATCTGTTGAAGTTTGTCTTTGGTGATTCCCTGCATCCTCCTAATGTTATTGGGGCCGACTCGACTTTCATGTCCTGGTCTTGCTAGCAAAGCTTGGTATGCTATTTCTGGAGTTGATTTGAACGCTCAGAAAAGGGGTTAGTTTACGGTGTGGACATTCCTATCACTAGAAAATGTGGTCATGCTGCTGAGTTTTGATCGTAGTTCCTGAGATTCAGCTCGAAACTTATTAGTCTATGCTATCTGACCGTTGAGGAGTTTCAGTCCATACGTTAGGTTTATTTCGATGGTGTCCACCCCGTGGTTCTCATCGTCAGACTCCGACTTGATGATTCCATCTACTTGGTTCCTTTCTCTGATTGGGTCTATAGTCTGGTCATGAATTTGATATGCTGCTAGATCTTCGAGAAGGTTCTGGCTTCGATCGGTTGCTTTTGAGGAGTTGTTTTTTGTGTTGTCGTTAGTCATCACGTGTTTGCTGCTTGTTGGTCCCCTCGGCTTCCTGCTTGGTTTCTCCTGCAAACGATTCTACGAAAGGAGGAAACGAGACTTTGACATGATCGAGAGAATGTCCCCATAGACAGCGCCAACTGTTGATTCAAGAGTTTTAACTTCCAGATTATGATTAGGTTAAACTATGAACTTATGGGTCTCTTTCTTAATTAAAAGTGTATATCTTTTATTATAAAGATGGTTACATGTATTTATAACAATTATATGTAGGGAATTTCCTAATCTCAATATATTAAATTGGGATTTGTAGATGGACCAAATTCTCCTTTCTAAAAGCTCACCTCGTCGTCAACTTCTAGGTGTTTTATTCCAGATGTGCCTTAATTCAAGTGAATTTCTTGATTAGGGGTTGCAAAACGGATATCAACACTTTTATTGATTATTAATTTGAGGAAAGGAATGGTTTATGTGATAGGAAAATCCAGAACATAGCAATTCTTCTCTAGTAGCTTACTGAAAGCTCTAATAAAGATAATCAAAGGACTAAGTGATGATCTAAGAAAGAGAAATGATCTTTACAAAAAAACAATGACTCACACAAAGATCGAAATTGTACTAGAAAAGTAAGAGGAAGAAAAATGTGAAAATATTCTTTGATTGATTCTTTGCCAAAATGGCTAAGTGCTTACAATACTAATTAAGCTATCGATTCATAGATGCTAAACCGATTTACGATAGTTAACTAGAACCACTAATTGTACCAAAATGATTAAACGATATACCAAAGAGATTAAACTTGATGAACCATCGATATTCCTATAACAGTTTAATTTGGTTTCCTCCATTGTTTGGATCAATAACTTATAGGCTCTAGCTTGAGAGTGTATAATAAGCTTTGTTACAAAGGCTCTAACGATATGGATATGATAATGTTACAAAATCAATGATGAAAAAGAACATTTTGTTGTGTTTCGGGTATTTGGATTATTGTTTTCTAGTTTTTCAACTAGCATAATAGTGTCTCTCATGAACAAGATGCTTTGTTCACTGCAAAGGAATATTCAGATGCAAAGTTTTTCATGTCAAGAAATTGATTACAACTACAAGCTTAATAATAGAAGGGCCTTGCCTTATTCAATTTTAAGGTTCTATAGTTGAATAGTATCATGTATTTAACAAGTGCTTTGGCATTGATTGAAATTGCACCTACCTTTTCATTCGCCTATATAAGAATCTTACTGATCCAAAAAATTATGCCGGCTGGGCCTCGCACCCTTTTTTTTCCTTCCCTCATGTGTATCAACCAGAAGAAACAAACTTTTGCAGATGGGCCTCGCACAGAGCAAGTTCACAAGCAACAAAATCCCTCTACGACTCATCTTCAACCTGAAGCACTTGAAGAAAAATGCAGAGCACAATCTGCTAGTACAGGCCAGGCGATTTTCACTCCAACCGTTTTGATCTTCTAGGATCGTGTGACATTATGTACTACGGACACCTGCCTCCTTATCACAGTCTTACTCTTTCTTTATATTGTACTCGAATGTACACACAATGATTAAGTTGACAGAAATACTTTTCTACCATCTTCTTTCTTTTCTCTCAAGCTCTTCTTTGAGCTTTCATGGTATGACATGGAAGGCCTTCCTAATTCTTTTTCTTCACTAAGCATAAAATAATGTGTGACTGTAAAACTTTTTGCAACAAACTACTTATTATGGAAGACTTCGTCCGAGTCCTTTCTCTCCAGTCAAAGGCTCACAGGACATTTTACATGCGCTGCACTGAAACCGTCTTCCACTGTCACTATGCAACAAGGAGATAATACTATAGAGATAACAACCCAATTTTCGAGAAATGGGTTCAACAGGGTGAACTGGTTAAGCGTGGTTGTTCGGGTCTTTAAGAAAGGAAACCCTTTGAGCTACGTATGGGCTTCAAACAGCACATGAGGTATGGCTTTGTCTTGTTAAGAAGTATAATATGGTTTATGCTACTAGGAAGCTAGATCTTCTACCAAACAATAGAAATCTATGGCTACATATATAGGTGAAATCAAAACAATATATGACCAGTTATACTTTATTGGCTTTCCTATCACAGACTAGGAAATGATTTATGGTGCTTTAAATGGTTTAGAGAAATAATATGAATCTGTATGCAATGTTATTGAGAACTCTATGGACTTAGATCCTGAACCTTGTTTTGAAGACTCAATATTTAAGTTGGTTGCCTTTGATTATAAGATACATGCTTATGAAACAACTTATGTAAATAACATTTCACCACACTTGGCTTTCTATAATGAAACAAATAGAGGTGGCTATGACACAAATTGAAGAGGTATTTCTAATAGAGGAAGAAGTCAAACTCATAATCATGGTAACTTTATATGAGTTACTAGAGGTAGATGTTTAGGTTCCTTTTCTACTAGAGGTCGTGGGTTCTTTCAACAGTTCAACAATGGGTCTTACTTTACATCTGGAAACAGACCTACTTGTCAAATTTGTGGCAAATTTGGTTATTCTGCATTAAGGTATTACAACATATTTGATCATAATCTTCAAGAAGACATGAATGGTATCCCGACACTGGAGACTTTTAGACAAAGAAGGAGAATTGGGTCATGAATGGTATCCTGACACTGGAGCTACCGTTCATATCACTAGTTCACCAAATCAACTTCAGTCTCCTCAACCTTATTATGGAGTTGATTCCGTTATGGTAGGCAATGGTGATTTTCTGCCTACCATTCATATTGGGTCAGTAGCTTTACAAATACCTCAAGGTACTTTACCTCTTGAAGATGTGTTAGTTTTTCCTATAATTTCCAATTCTTTTTTTATCTATTTCCAAATTAACTTCTGGTTATCCTTGTTCTTTCACATTCGATTCTGATTCTATGTGTGTGAAGGACAAAATGACAGACAGATTGCTTACACAAGGAAAAAGGGATAAGAACTTGTATGTGCTCGAGGATCCAAGTTTTTGGCCTTCTATTTAGGTAGACAACAGTCAACTAGTGAATATATTCGGCATCAGAGATTGGAACATTCTTATACTGAAGTTCTTTTGAAATTATCTAGGATCAAGAAATAAAAGTGCACAAGGAAAAAACAAAAATTTGTGAAACATGTCAATTAGGAAAAAGTTGCAAACTTTCCGTTTATGCCTCTGATTTTATGTCTTGTATACCTCGTGAATGCATTCACTATGATGTATGGGGACTTGCCCCTGTTACTTATTCTCAAGGATTTAGGTTTTATGTGATTTTCATAGACAATTTTTCAAGATTCACTTGGTTATATCCACTATTGTTCAAGTCTGTTGTCTACTCAGTTTTTGTCCAGTTTCAGAAATTAGTTGAAAACCTGTGCAAACAAAAAATAACAATCTTTCAAAGTAACGAAGGGGGTGAATCACAAGTAATTTAATGATAACACATCTAGCACAATATGGAATATAACACTACATTTCAGTCCTCACACTCCTCAATAGAATGGTCTTGCTGAGAGGAAGCATAGACACATTTCAGAATTGAGACTAACTATGATGTTTCACAGCAAAATACCACAAAATCTTTGGGTTGAACCATTCTTCACATCTAACTTCTTGGGAAATCTTCTGCCTTCATATGTTCTTCCTAATAAGAAAATCCCTTATGAGATGCTGTTTCAAAAGAAGCCATTGTATACTCACCTTAGGGTCTTTGGAACTTTTTGCTATCCATATCTACGACCCTATGCTAACAACAAGTTTGATTCCAAATTTTTGCTATGTGTGTTCTTGGGTTACAATGATAAATATATATGTTATGGGTGCTTTCATCTTCCTACTGGTCGAGTTTATATATGTAGGCATGTTATCTTTGATTAGACTCAATTTCCTTTCACCAAAGAGTATATATCCTTTCTTCCTACGACTGGTACTCCTCTCTTATCAGCTTGGTTCTTTGGTCTTCCATAGTGACAACTTGAACCTGTATCACAGGAACCTGATGTTATTTATTGAACGATACGCCTTTTTCATACTGTTCCTCAAGATCTTGTACATACAGAACCTTTAGCTGCTGAATCTGGGTCTGATTTAGCTCCCATTATGGACACTACAATCTCTGAATCAACGTCTCTGCCTGTTTATGAGTCACCAATTTCTGCAAATGGTAATGGGACTGTTAATGACTATGATGCATCTATTGAAAATGAAGAAGAATAAATTTTACATGAAACACCTATCTCATATACAAGTCAACATTCTATGCGCACAAGAGCCAAATATGGCATCATCAAGCCTAACTCATACTATGCACTAGTCTCTGTAAAACCTAATTGTCATGAACCTAAATCAGTAAAGGCTACATTAAAAGACCCATGTTGGACTCAAGCAATGACAAAAGAATTATAGACACTTTATGAAACATGTACATGAGATTTGGTTCCACCTATAGAGGTTATTCACCCTCTAGGTTGCAAATGGGTGTTCAAAACAAAGTTACATGCTGATGGCTCCTTGGATAAGCTAAAAGCAAGTCTAGTTACCAAGGACTTTGAGCAACAAGAAAGTCTGGACTACATAGAAACCTTCAGCCCTATTGTCAGAACAACTACCATTTGTATCATCTTACATGTTGCATTTACTTAGAAATGGATTTTGAGACAGTTAGATGTAAAAAATTCCTTTCTCCATGGAGAACGAGAGGAGGCTGTTTATATGGTGCAACCTCCAGGCCTCTGATATTACTCGGTTTTAACACATTATAGTAGCATTTATGTTTGCTATTCTGTGTTATCCGAGCATTTTCCTTGCAATTTGATGTATTTTACAGGTTATTAGGTGTTTAGATCGTTTTGGAGCAAAATGATGTATTTAAGAGAAATTAAGAAGGAAGATGGCTAAGTTCGGAAGGAAAGAATGATCTTTCCCTAAAGGACAATCGTTCTCACCATAAAAAAGCCTACGTACAAGAAGAACGATCGTTCTCCCTTAGATAATGATCATGTAAATGCTCCTGGAATTTTACGGATCAACAGAATGATCGTTCCTCACATAACCGATCGATCCCCAGAAGACCTAGAGTGATTTTTCCTCACAGGAACGATCTATCTCCAGAATACTTAGAACGATCTTCTCTCCTAGAACGATCATTCTCTATACCCGAGAAGAATTGAAGATTTTCCGATTTTGCAAAACAAGTCCTCAAACTAATCATGATTTTTCAAAACAAGTCCTCAAACTTATCATGTTTTCCTTATATTATTTATTTATCTTTTAGACTATAAAATCATGTTGGCTAGGTTTTATTTCATTATGTTTTTTACAACTTTGAGCTTTTACAAAGAGACGGATTTGAACCTTGTATTTGGAAAAGATTTATGTACTCTGATTTATCTATAACAATACCTATCTTTATATGTTTTGATTATGTGTTCTTCTCTGATTTTGATTTTCTACTTGCTTTTCAATGTCTAAGTAGTCCCATATTTAGGTTTTAGTGTTTTCCAGGAAAACATGTTTGATTGTTAGAGTTATTCATATAGGGATTAAGTTTTGTTAGGTTCTTAGTCTAGACTTGATCTTTATACATGAATTAGAGTAATTAACTAGTTCATTAAAATCAAATTGATAAACACAAATGGATGTGGTTTAGAGATCTGACCAAGTCTAGATGAATAAGTGTCTTTGCTTGCGGGAGTGTTGTTTTAGAGGCTTATGAACATATCGAATTTGAAATATAATGTTTGTTTGAATTATCTAAATACGGCAGAAGTTTCTCTTTAGTAATTTGAACATAGAGATCTAATACCTCGGGAGGAGATTAGTTTAATTTTTTCTTTTGAGTTGAGAAATATTTTCAAAACGAAATTCTTGCATGATAACCTGACTTTTAAACCTGAATACTTGTGGAATTCTCTATTGTCCAACACTTTTTTTATTATTGATTTATTTTCATTTAGTTTACTGTTATTGCTTTAATTCAAGTTACAACCAACTTCTTTATTCTGTCTTAGCTTAATTCGATCTAAAACTGAAAGTGTGTTATCTGGTCTTTGTGGAATTTGACCCTAATTTATATTACATTGATATGTTCTCTACAGTTATATTTAGGATTAAATCCTGAGCCTATAAGAATTTTGGCGCCATTGTCGGGAACCAATACAATGCCTTTTAAGGTTTTTTAGAGTATAAGATTTTATTTTACAATACTCACTATGTTTCTTTCTTCTTGATTTTGTTTTTGTAGGTGCATGACCAGACGATCTGACAAATCTAAAGAATTTCTAAACTTCAATAATGCAGAACTCTCAAAGTTAGGACGCTCAAACCGGATAGAAAAGAAGAACGCCAACTCATCCACCACAATGGCTGATAACGTTAATCTTGAGAACCATGTCCTACCCGAAGGTCAAAAGAATGTGCTTCCTCCCTGATAGTTAAGATTTTTCGGTTTGAAAACGTTATCAATTCTTATTACACTATCATATCGTTGTAGTGATAATAGGTGTC
>OVBE01001004.1:8438-20846 GCA_900406425.1 Iberis pinnata
AAAAAAAAAAAAAATATATATATATATATAGTCACAGATTAACCAAATTTAATAGCAAAATTTTGAATCACTCATTTATCTAGAATCAAACTATGATTCATTTTCAAAAATTATATATTATTTTAACTTAGTATATAAAAAAGATATTTATTTCTTTGATATTAAAATTGTGTTCTTCAAATGGAATTTAAACATTATGTTGCTAAGAAACTCCATATGATAACAATAAACATAAATAAAAAGAGCTGATCCAAATAATGAAGTTATTGCTCATTATGTGAATGATTTAGTAGTTTTATAATAGTTGTATAATATAATATGTGTGGTTTATATTTTTGGGTTTTGGGTTTATATTTTTGAGTTTTGGGTTCACATTTTTAGGTTTAGGGTTTATATTATGGATTATGGGTTTATATTTTAGGGTTTATATTTTTGGGTTTAAGGTTTATATTTTGGGGTTCTGGGTTTATATTTTTGGGGATTAGGTTTATATTTTGAGTTTATATTTTGCGGGTTTGAGTTTGTATTTTGGGTTTTTGATTTATATTTTGGGGTTTTGGGTTTATATTTAGGGTTTTGGGTTTATATTTTTGGGTTTTGGGTTTATATTTTGGGTCTTAGGTTTATATTTTGGGTTTTGGGTTTATATTTTGGGTTTTGGGTTTATATTTCGGATTTTGGGTTTATATTTGGGGTTTAGGGTTTATGTTTTGGGTTTTAGGTTTATATTTTGGGTTTCAAGTTAGTATTTTGGATTTTTGGTTTATATTTTGTGTTTAGGATTTATGTTTTGGGTTTAAGATTTATATTTTGGTGTCTTGGATTTCTATTTTTTCAGTACTCCGACTATTAATATCAATTGTCCGACTATTACTTTCAGTAGTTCGACTATTCTTGGGTTTAAATTGTACTAAACAAATTCATTGTTCACTATTTAAAAATTATATATCCGTTTTAAATAATTTTAGTCTTGTTAGATTCATAAAAAAAGTTATGTTTTTTAAGTAAAGTTTTATAATTTTATTATTTGAATTAAAAGCTTAATCTTTAAAAGAGAATGCAAAGGATGAAAGTAAAAAAAAAAGAAAGAGAAAGAGGTGCATTACCTGCGCGTGGATTGCACACCAAAGAGAAGATGGAGATATCTCTTACATATTATTACCTAAAAACTAATTATACACTCATATGTATAATTACCTAATTTTGAAAAGATATGTTCAATTAGAAAATTAACCCTATCTGTTATGTAATATATATATATATATANTATATATATATATATATATATATATATATATATATATAAAGATATTACACATATTTAACTCATCTTATTGTATATAAAATATTTTTGACCGGCAAGAATTATGGTTTTAAAAGCATTAATTCTAACATGTTCAACATCATATTATCATAACAATTTTTTGGAAAATAATGATTTCATACAATTAATATACATATAGTTGAAAACTTTATTATATAAATTAATTTTATATTTTAGGATATTACTTATGTTATGAAAGTTTTTCTTTGTTACTATTATTAGACTATATACTAAATTTATATTCGGTTAAGTAAAATGATATTTGTATTTGTCGACTCTAAGCATAATTTTATTTAACTTACTCTATAAATATTTTTTATTGTAAGGATATTTTATTTCGCACTATCGTATAAAATTAAGAACAAATATTTCACTTTTTTCTTTTTAGTTGGGTTAATATTCTATTACTACTATATAAATGTGTTTAAAATAATTTAAATCAGATAAAGTAAAATTTTAGAATATTAAAAAGAAATTAAAAATAATTTTATTTAGTATAGGATTAATTTTATCATAAAAAAATTTTAATAGAAAATTTAAATTCAAATATAAATAACAAGTCTAAACAATATAGAAATTTCATGTTTTAGAAGATATATGTATATGTAATTTTTAAATTTTTATTTTAAAGAAAAGTTTCATATTTTTAATAAATATATATTGTATCTTTATTGCCCTTTATAAAAGCAATAAATGAAGGGTATAAACCAATGGTATTGCATGTAAATTGTTTTTTAATATTTTTTTAAAAGTAATGCTTTCTAATTAATAATCTAGATTACAATTAGTATGTTTGAATCGTGATATTACCAATTATTTCCCCGTATACTCAAATATATTATTATTATTATTTTGTAAATTACTAAAATATATTATTCATCCAACAGTATGGAAATTTTATAGCTTATCCAAAAACTAATCCTGCTAGATGTTGAAACGAAAAAGGTTGAGTAAAATCAATTTATGTCACATCGGTAAAATGATATTTAAATTATTTAGAGAAAGCAGAGAAAGATCAAAAGAGATCTGAAAGATATGTTAACTTCAAAGATCTCGTGTTTGTTTTTAATATAATTAACTTTAAAGGTATTAGTTATGTTTCACTATTCGTTTGATTTGATTTGATTTTTTTTATTTCATTTTTTAAGTTAAATTTATGCTATGAGTCATCTTTCCAATATGCATACAAAAAATTTATTAAAAAGTTTGTTGTTTTCTTCAAATGATATAGTTGTCAATTGATTATTAATGTTAATTATTGGTGGTTCAATAATTGTATTTGCGTTATAGTTTCCTAGTTAAACTAGATAGAGTCATACACTGTTCTCGGGATTAAATAGTCATATATAAATTTGTATATGTCCTGAAATTTTTTTAATACGCGTATAAATATAGTAGTTTATTGGAATTTATATGTCGCTAACTATATAAATATTTAAATTGATGTGATTCTAAAGACCATTATTCAAGCAACAAATGAGACAATAATTGAAGTTGAGGATATATTAGTTGAACCAGATGATGCTATAGAGATTTAACAAAGACTAATGACAAATGTCATGACTAAAAAACTTACTGGAGCTATCTCATTACTTTTGAGTCATTTTCGGAACACTTACAATGGCGTAGGTTTGGATGTGATACACACAACTATCTTATGCAACCAACCAAATGGTCAACAATTGGGTAAGTGATTTCAATTGTATTCTTTTTCCAGGAGTTGATTTTGTCACATAGGATTTTCCAAGTTTGGTTTTTAATGAGGCAATTGGTTCACTATATAATTGCTTAATTAATTAATCATAAACACCAAGGCTCAACATAACATGCTTAAAGAGGAGCCTTTTTAAAAAATTCAAATATGCTCAAACTTATGCATTTATTTTTGTTTAGAAGTCTAAGAGTCATTTATTTTCCTTTTTATATAAGGCCACACCATTTCTTTCTAGTTATGCAAGTTTTTGAGTAAAAGAGTGTTCTCTAAATTCTGAATGATTCTGATTTTGCTAAGAAGTGATTCCAAAGCAAAAAATGATGTAGAGTGATTCTNGTCTTGATTCAACAAAAGCCTATATGGTTCTTGGGTGTGATATCATTGAATCTTGTATCTAAACTTCAAAGGATCTCCATCCCTTTGATGTTCACCACGTCCATACTCTTCACCTTCACTCCATCATTTCGAAAACAACTGGTTCTGCTTTAAAGTATCGATCATCAAGGAAGGATCATATCATGTGGTATCAGAGCACTTTGAAAGTTTGAGTATTCATAAAAACAGGAAGTGACCTTTAAACTTTCATCCAATATGTTCCTGTCTCTTTATCTTCTTTGAATATGTTTTTAATTTTGTTTTGATGAAAATGGATATGAATGGTTGATTTCGTGCATAAACTTATTTTTCAAAATTTGAAATCAAGTTTAGAAGTTGGTAGAACACGTTTTGTCCCTTAAATCTCCGTATAATTTGTTTCTATCTCTTTGGCTTCTTTGGATTGATAATTTCATTATGAATGAAAAGCTTGATGAATCTGGTTATGAATGAATGATTTCGTGCATAAACTTGTTGTTTTAATTTGAAATCAAATTTAGAATTTGATAGGACACGTTTCAAATCATAGGAAATTACGGAACCTGTTTCAGACTGTGACTAGTCATATTCTAGGACTGTTTGAATTTAGTGCATGTTCAATTCAATCTAAAATTTTGTTTTTTTTAATTGTGATCATTTTAATTACAAATAGAGTCGTTGATTTTCTTGAATTAATTGCTTGATATCCAAGTGTGTTTTGTTTCATGATCATTAAGAAAAAGTTGATTTAAACAATTTGTTTTGATATTTATGTTGTTGTGCCTACTTTAAGCATTTTTTGTTTTTTTTCTTTTTTTTTTGCAAGGAACAATGTATGATAATGGTGAGAAGTGGTCTAAAAGGGGTAGGTTTCCGTTTAGGGCTATAAATTCCAAAATGAAGTAACTTATAGACAAAACACTCAGTGATCAGTTTGATGCTTTTATGAAGGAGCTTTATTCACCCTATGACCATGATACTGGTTAATCTAGACAGAAGAGGCCTAAGAAGACGAATCCTATTGCAAATATACTCCACCAAGAGTCTAGAGATTATGGAGTAGAAGAATACTACAAAGAAAGGAGTAGTGCTTAAAACCATACTCATTGAAGCAGAAGGAGAGCAAGAGAAGGTCGACAACCCATAAAAAATCTTGGAGGAATTAAGATAAATATCTCATTTTTCCATGGAACTTTTGATCTTAATGCTTATCTTGAATGGGAAACAAAGATTAAGCTTATTCACTTGCCACAACTTCACAGAAGCTCAAAGAGTAAAGCTGGTGGAGTCAGCTTGTGGCAATTAGAAGAAAAGCTGGTGAATTTCTAATCTCCACTGGAAATGAGATGAAGAACAAAATGAGAAAAAGGTTTGTTCCTAGTCACCATGAAAAGGAACTTCACCAAAGGTTGAGGAATCTGGTCCAAGGTACTAAAAAGGTTGATGAATATTTTTTAGTAGCTTGAAATTTTTTTGATCAAGGCTAATATAATGAAAGGTCGAGAAGCTGGTATATTAAGGTTTATTGGCGGATTAAAAAAAGATATACAAGACCAATTGGAGATATAATGTTTTGAAGACCTAGAAGAAAAAATGCATAAGACTGTACTCATTAAAACTGAAGAAGAAACTCATGAGGTTAAGTCCTTTTCTAATGAGTTTGAAGAAGAACCACGTGCTGGAAATTTACTTGCTATAAAGAGATCTCTTAGACAACAAAATACGAAAGAAGAACATTAAAAAAAGAGAACTTGTTTCATATTAGATGTATGGTGCACAACAAGCTGTGTAGCTTAATTATTGATGGTGGGAGTTGCACTAATGTAGCTAGTACTACAATGGTATATAAGTTGGATCTGAAAACTACTACGCATCTCAAACCACACAAGCTACAATGGTTGAATGAGAGTGAAGAAATGCAAGTCAAAAATCAAGTGCTTGTACCTTTGAAGATAAGAAAGTATGAAGACACTATTCTTTATGATGTCTTACCCTATGGAGGCTGGTCACACTCTATTAGGAAGACCATGGCAATCAGATAGACTTTTTATTCAAGATGGGTATACAAACAATCATTCCTTTGAGATAAATTGAAAAAAGATTACCCTACTGCCTATGTCTCAACAAGAGGTACACAAATTTCACTACAAAAAATTTAGGGTATGGTGACGTTTGTTTGAGGCAAAAAAAAAAAAAATTGGTCACCAATCAAAGACGTTTTACGTACATATTTCTGATTAATTATTTTTTGTCGCATTTTTGTTGTTATTCTATCACTATGTTGCAACGGAAGAAATTTGTAACTAAAGTAGTCACATTTAGTAACGTAAATTTGAAGATAGTATAACACAATAGTATAACACAATAGAATAACAGTTTGATGTGAAAAATGTATAGTAATAAATTAGTGACATAATTATGACATATATGTGCATCACCATTTGAACACATAATGGTTATCATATGTGATTGATATGATGGTACATTGGAAAGGGCATATAAATCAACAAGTCAACAATGATCAATATTAAAGATACATTGAGATAAGAAAATACGATCTTTTAATCTTGGCTTCACAAGCAGATCAAGTAAAATTAATAATGGAAAGCAAAAGTGTTATATGACTAAGAGGAATATAGAATATTTGTTAAACATAGTTATTAATTTTATATTTTATTATGTTTTTTCCAAGAAACATAAACGTGACTATTAAAGTTCTAAATATATATAACTAAGGTTGATCTTATATAAATTTTAGATCCTAAACTCTAAAACCTTAAATATTTAACAAATTATTAATGAAAATGTTGATCCTATATTAATATGTGTCTTCTCTCTTATGGATTCTAGGTTTCTTTACATACACATGATTCCATAACTAATGACAAATGACAACACATCATCTTCTGCCGAAGTTACTACAATCTCCAACACGAGAGATCCTTCGAATACATTACTTTCCAACATCACAAAATTCACTACTTCAAACTATGCCATGTGGAGGATGACAAATATTTTCCATACTTGAGGGTCACAAAATCCACGAATTTATCAATGGTTTACCTTTGTCTTCAACGACCATTACTGCAGAAGGTTTCACTATTGTTAATTCGGTGTTTGTGGCTTACAAAAATCAAGATAGACTCTTTATAGTGCACTCATTGGCGTTGTTTCTCTCCAAGTGAAAACAGTAGTGTCGAGTGCGAACACCACGCATGATGCCTGGGATTTATTTTCCGAAACGTTTTGTAATCTACTTGAGGACATTTACACCAATTGAAATTCTATATTAAGTCATTTTTTAAAAGATAACAAGACCATTACAGAATACTTATGCCTCATAAAATCAAAAATCATATGAACTAGCATTACTTGGGAACCTTTTAGAACCCAAAGATCTTACCAAGCAAATTTTGGTTGGTTTGGGTGAAGACTAAAAACAAGAGATTGACAATGTGAATGGTAGAGATGCATCTATAATGTATGCCAAACTTCACGAAATATTTCTCAATTGTGAAGCCATAATTCAGTGCAAAGAACCTACATCGATTCCATCTATCTCAATATTTGCAAATGCCACTGAAATGAGGAGACCAAACACAATAGGTCTCACAATTGAAAGTACTATTATTATATCAACAATCAACAAGACTTGGCACATCACTCTTGCCTACCCAAATCATATAAAGGAAAATGTCAAGCATGTGGTACTCTTGGACATAGTGCACGCTAAAGCCCAGGGTATTGGATGGTGAATGGGCCTTCTGGAAAATGTGGAACTCACACTCACAGAATTGGCAGGCACCAACAAACACAAATCGGCAGATACCAAAAATCTCAATTTGGCATCGCTGAACTTACGCCACACTGGTCCAAGGTGACTCCTTGCATTTGTGCGATTCTCCATATGCCATCAGACCTCTAGCCTATTTCATCAACAATATGCTTGTGGTGATGATGTCTTACTTGGAAACGGGAAAAGACTCAACATAAGCCATTCTGGTTCTTTCGGTTGTCCTCTCTTAACCTTTTGTTGTAAATGTGTTATACATTTGGTCTATTTATGGTGTTGCTATCAACTTTACTCATACCTACGATCCTACTTCCAAGTACGAGATCTTAGTATGATGGTAGTTTGGCAGGAAGGCTCAGCCAATAATGACATCTACTAATGACAGAAGCAACATATTTGTTACTCCACCTTTATTATCTTATGCATCTACTACAAGTACTATATTATCTGCTTGACTTTCGCGGTTATGACATCTCGCATTACCAATATGTAAAATGATTATTTTGCACTTTCCAGTACATTTGAGTTCCAAAGTTTGTTATCGAATCCTTTTCTTTCATGTTCAACAAATAAAATGCATAAATTTCTATTTGGTGAATCAATTATTGTTTTTGAATATTCGCTTGTTATTGTGTTTTCAAATGTTTTGACATCACCGTTAATTTCAAGTGATGGTTTTAAGTATTATGTAATTTTGTGTTTATTTTTACATGGTATACATGTTATGTCTTCTAAAACAAAAATCACATGTGTTTGATGTTTATACAAAATTTAAAGCTTTAGTAGAAGATCAATTTTCAACAAACAGTTGAATTTTGTACACTGGTAATAGCGGTGAATTTATAGGATTACAACATTTTAGAATAATGCATGAAATATCGCATTTCACGACTCAATCCTATATTTCCGAGCGCAATGGTATTGTTGAACAGCGATATAGACCCATAGTGGAGATGTGTCTAGCAATCTTATCCCATCTGTCTATGCTAAAATATTTTTCGAAATATACTCTAACCATTGCTTTCTGTCTTATAAACCGAATATCATCTCAAAATCTTTCAAAAAATTTTCGTTTTCAAATTCTTTTTCATCAATCAATTAGCAAAACTACGCTAAGCTTAGGATATTTGGTTTTTTTTATGTTTTCCATGCCTATGGCCTTAGAGATCGAATAAATTAGATTTGTTATATTCCATGCATATTTTTAGGCTATTCTACCACACAAAGTGCATATTATTGCTTAGTAAAAAAAATTAATTAACATAATACCTCTTGTCATATTATTTCCAAAATATGAATTTCTATTTGCATCAACTAATGATAACATAAATGTTTCTTGATCTAATGTTACTAAAACAAATTCTCTTCAAGCTTATATCCGAACTGTCACTCATGTTTCTTCTCGGCCTCTCATTGACTCTCTTCCACCTACTATGCCTCAACAACAACCAGTTCACTCAGGAGCTATATTAACTCAGCCTACACCACAATCACATTTTCTCCTTCTAGAGGCTCTAGACATATCTACTTTACCACCTATTCCACCTTTTTTGTCCATTGAGCTACCACTATTACCTACTCAATTTGTTCTGTTACAGACCTCCATTCGCCAATGCAAATCGATTCATAAATTAAATCTCCATTATGTTGTTCAGCATAATATGAGTCTGAACCAAAGACAGTATATCAAGCCTTCAAAGACTAAACGATGCAAGAAGAGATAAATGCCCAAATTCGCAATCATGCATGGCTCTCGTTTCACCGAATACAGAACGTTGTAGGATGCAAATTGATTTCCACCATCAAATAAGATGAAAATGGAAAAATTCAACAGTTCAAGGCGTGACTTATTTCGAAGGGGTTCAATCAAAACCCGAGTTGGACTACTCTGATAGTAAAAACCGCAACAATTCACCTTGTACTAAGAAAATCTATCATGCATCATTGGCAAGTTCGAGAATTTGACATCAACCACGCCTTCATCCAAGGACACTTACACGACGAGGTGTATGTGGAGCAACCACTAGGTTTCCGAGATAAAGACAACCCCTACGCCATGTGCAAATTATAGAAGGAAATTTACAAACTTAAACAAGTCCAAAGAACTTGGTATATGGAACTCAAGATTTTCTTGCTTCACTATTTCTTCGAGAACTCACTAAGCGATGCAAGCCTTTTCACATATCATCACCAGGTGATAATTAGGTATATGTTAGTATACATAGATAATATACACCTAACCAGGAATCGACCAACCAACTGATGTTCACAAGTCTGCAGAGAAATGCATATGTCAATACCTCTCCAAAAAAAGAACTACGACATATTATTTTCTCCATAGAACACTGTGAATTTACACGCCTTCACGGATGTCGATTAGGCTAGCAACAAAGACGATTACACGTCAATGGAGCTTACATTTTTTACTATGGGAAACATCCTATTGCCTAATCTTCGAAGAAGAAATCGGGTTTTGCCCGATCATCGAAGGAAGCGGATTGCTGATCCTTAGGTTCTACCTATCGAAGTATCTTGGTTACTCTCTAATCTCAAAGCACTTCGTCAACAATCACCCACACAATAGGTCATCAATTGCGACAATATTGGAGTTACCGACCTTCCCCCCTAATCCAATATTTTACTCCCACATGAAGAACCTTGCACTCGATTATCGCTTTGTCCACAGCCAAGTTCAAGCACGACACCTCTGGGTTGCTGATATCACAACTAGGGCTGAGATTTCGGGTATTCGGTTCGGTTCCGGTTCTTCTATTCCTAAATTCTAATACCCAATAGATAGTTTTCAAATATTCGGTTTGGTTCCGGTTCGATTCTTGTCGGTTCCAGATCGGTTTTGTTCTATGTTAAAGGAACTGGAAAATACCCAAAAATTTTAGTTCTAAACTGGTTCCGGGTACTTCAGACCCGAAATACCAAAAAAATACATGAAATGTTTTGTTCTAAGTCTGTTCCGGGTATTTCCAGACCCGAAATACCAAAAAATACCCTAAATTTTTGGTTCTAAGTCGATTCCGGGTATATCCAGACCGGAAATACTAAAAAATACCCGAAAATACAAAAATACCCAAAAAAACTAAAATACCCGAAAAAATTTAAGACTAAACTACCCGTAAGTACCCGAATATACAAACATTACCCGAATAAAAATAAAAATTACCCTAAGAAAACTAAAATACCTGAAATATATAAGGCATATATATGTTTCGGGTATTCGGTTTTACCCATCGGTTCTCGGTTTGGTTCTGGTTCCTTCCCAATACTCATGGTTCTTCATCTCAAGAACCATCGAGTATTTTTTAGTGGAACCGGAACTGGAATCAGAACCATTTTTTTGGTTCTTCGGTTCCGATTTTTTTGCCCAACCCTAATCACAACGAATGATCTATTAGCATATCTACTCACGAAGCCTTATCTTCGGAAGTTTCTTCTCTTGTCTATGCATTAAAATAACCTAACCAAAGGTCGTCTATCTTGAGGGGTCATGTAGGAAGTATGATTTCAATCACTATAATCATGTACTTAATTACTTTGTATATGAGCTTTCATTTTTCACATTAATTTATGGACCACAACATGCCGATCCAGTAACTCAAATTCCATAAATAGAAAAAATACACTTGCATAGACAATGGCCGAATTCGATCTCTGGTATAGTAACGAAGTAGCAGAGGTGACACAGCCGTTAGACAACTTGTATATAAGCTTTCTTTATGTGTTCTCTAAGGCTCTAAATATTTTAAGCTAATGAATTACACACGCTATATCAAATATTTTAAAAAATATCCAGTAAATTTTTTGTATATAAATAGTTTACATTTTAAATCTTTGAATAATTTAAAAAAATAATAAATTTTACAAAAACACGTTCTAATCACATATCATATGTAATAGAACAAAAAAAAACTTTGGAGTTTGGAAGAAGTGTCCCCTTAAATATCATATACAATACGATAGGATATGAGAGGGAAGGAAAAGTAAAAAAAAAAAAAAACCATTCTCCTCTCAATGTCAAACAAGGAAATGGAGACTAAAATTCAAGAGGAGGCTTCGATAATCCAAGAATCAGCCCTTACTTGCATTGATCTCACAAATCCTAACCTTTATCAATCAGCTGTTTTGCTCAAGCAGGCTTGTCTAGATTGTGGATTTTTTTATGTAAAAAACCATGGAATAAGTGAAGAAATCAGAGACAATGCTTTCGAGCAGAGCAAAAAGTTCTTCACACTTCCTCTGGAGGAGAAGATGAAAGTGTTGAAAAACGAAAATCACAGAGGCTATACACCTTTCTTTGATCAAATCCCTGATCCAGAGAATCAAGTCCATGGTACGTTTAACCACTTTTAAAATGCTTTAAAGATTTATATCTAATCATCTCTTTGTTGGGTTTAATTAAGGGGATCACAAAGAGGGTTATTACATTGGATCCGAAGTTCCCAAAGAAGATTCTCAGTGGGATCGGCCCTTCTACGGCCCTAACCGCTGGCCTGATTCTGGTTAGTTTGTACAAAATTAAATGTTGACGCAAATAGTCTATTTAATTTTAAAATAAACATCTAATGTTGTAGTATATTGGTAGATGTTTTGCGTGGGTGGCGGGAGACCATGGAGAAATATCATGAAGAAGCATTGTAAGTCTCATTCATTTGAATCAGTATCCGTTTATAAAGTTAAGATCGGATAAAAAAAAAGGCTGTACGCAAAAATGGTCAGGAGGGTTTGTAAGGCTATTTCCAAATTATTAGCATTGGCTCTAGACTTGGATGCAAATTACTTTGATAGCCCTGATATGCTTGGAAAGCCTATTTCAACCATGCGTTTGCTTCACTATCAAGGTCGTATCTAATTCCTAAAATGTTGCATTAACTTTGATTGTGTATAAATATGTCAATCTAAATTATATGTTTACCTCTTAGGGAAATCGGATCCCTCTAAAGGAATCTATGGAACTGGAGCACATTCTGATTACGGAATGATGACTCTCTTAGCAACCGATGGTGTTATGGGACTTCAGGTTCTTTTATTTGACCATCTAATTCTAACTTGAGAATAGCTAATTAATGTACTTTTGAAGCAATCCGATTAAAAACAAACACATGACAGATATGCAAAGATAGGAACGTTAAGCCTCAGAAATGGGAATATGTACCGTCAATTAAAGGGTACATATAATCCCGTCTTTCCTAAAACAAAATATATATATAT
>OVBE01001004.1:23998-41018 GCA_900406425.1 Iberis pinnata
TATATATATATATATATATACTAAAAAATTAAAAATCTAAAAAATTCATATATAAATTTTAGAAAATTATTAAATTTTTTTTTATTAATTTATAAAATATTTATTCAAATAATTTATAAAATTTTAGGAGTCCTTAATAAAATTATATTTTTATATATAATATCAAATTATTAATTTTTAGAATTAATCAACATAGAATATCAATTATTAATTTTTTATACTTTTTATTTTTAGAATACAAGATTTTGATTTAAAAAATGAGTGTAGATTATAAATTATCCATATAATTTGATATATATAAAAGTTGGTATAACTAGGATTAACTAGCCAACAAAGCTAACATGTGCACAGCCAAAAAAGAATAACTAAAAATAACTAAAATTAACTAGTCGACATAGCTGACACACGCGCCGCCAAAAAAGAATAACTAGGAATAACTCGATTTAAATTTTGATTTATTTTTATATAGTTATACCTAGTTATCCAGTTATTCTTCATTCCACATAGTTATTTTTGGGACCTAAAACTGTAAAACTAGCTACACCATAGTTTTAATTAACGTTTTCTAGTTAAACCACATGGAAAATAAATTCAAAATACATTTAACATGTTCTTATATAAAAATATTTTCAAAGATATATAAATTACATCGTTTTGGTAATTCAAGTGCTTATTTTTAAAAACAATACCTAGTAGTAGAAGGTTTTTGATGCAAAAGTTGAGTTGAATATAACTAATTAAAAAAATTATTACATAACACTAAACTGACACTGACATAAGTTATAATAAAATTATAATGTAGATTTGATATTTTACAACAAATCTAATATCTTTCTTTTACAATAATTGAATTTTTCATAACTTTTGTAGAACAAGTCACTAATTTTCCAAAAACATCAACTATATGAAATATTATTAGAGTTTTCTAGATTTGGCAAACTGAAACATAATACAAGTTTCTATAAGTTATTACTAGTTCCTACATTATCATTAAAAAATGATCAAATCCTAAGTAGATCTTCTTCGGTTTTCACTAGCCGATAAATACGTTGTCGCTTGTCTTATTTCTTTCTTTTTCTAGGAAATTATGTAGTAAAAAAAATTGATATCATAAGAATATTCCACATCATCAACTATTTGTACCACTTAAATTAGTTCACCTAGTTGTATTAATTATTCTAATTGTCTTAGTTATCCTAACTATCCTAGTTATATCTGATAGAAAACAGTTTGAAGATCATCAATGATGAATTTTGATTTCAAGTACCACATGTATCATTCTATATATGTATAGAAATCTCTTAAAATTTTCAATCTAATGGTAGTAATTTCACCTCTTAATTTCAATTAACTAAATCTGAATTTTATCATGATGTTTTGATTCTCAAAATTAAACGTTAAATTAATGGAGTTCTAGAGTGAATTTTGAATATCCTACACCATATTTGAGTTCTAGAAACCAACAGCAACAAAGTCCAACATTTATTTTTTCCATTATGAACAAATTCATTTTCGGACCTAGAATTTAAATAGATTTTTCAGGTACATGCGCAAGAAATTTTAAAATTGAAGAGTATATTTGAAATCCTTGTCGAAAGAGCTTCGATTTGATATATGGATTACCATATTTTATGAACTTTAAGAAAATCATAAAATTTAAAGAGAAAAAGAAAGAAGAAGACAAGGGAGAAGATGAAAAGAAGAAAAATTTGTTTGGTTATTTTTTTCTTTACTTTTAGTTAAAATAAAGGGTAAAAGCATTCATTCATTAATGAAGTGGAACATGCAAAATTACTTTGTCAACTTGAGATTATTTTTTATCAAGTGGATATTTAGATTAGTTAAGAGTATACAACCACATAATTATTATACCATAACACCTAACTTCAAACGTAAATCACATAGACTTAAATTACAAGAAAACATGTTTCTGATGGGTATTTCTGCCGGAATGCCGTCAGAAAGACTGATTTTTGACAGATCTAAGAGGAAAAGTTATGTGAGTTTTAACTCTTTGGAAATTTTAAGGCAGAAAACTTGCTTTGAAAATTATGATGAATTAGAATTAGAAATCGCCTTAACTATTCTATGTGAAGTTAACAACACTTCCTAATAATACCCGTAAGTAATGAATTTGCACATGTTAATTTTTGTTAAATTTTTGTTTACACATGAAACCTTTTTCATCGTCCTGTAAGGATGAGACCATTCTCCAATACAGAATTCTCTATTTACCCTATTTGTTATAATGGATGTCCAAATAATTATTGATCAATAGGCTTCAAATCCCCATGGCTAGTGAGATGTCTCTCCTTGGATTTTATGTTTTGAATTTGAATTTTATTTTTTATATTTAATTTAATTAAAATTTAACTTTTTTAAATTTAATTTTATTCTAGTTTAAATTTTCTAATATTTAAATTTGACTTAGATTTATATTTCAAAACTTTATTATTAAAATAACATAATCTTATTTATTCAAAATAATTTTATTCAAATAAACAATCATATTGATTCATAAAACAATCTTAGTAATTGAAGATTTAATTAAAAATCTTAATAATTATTCAAATTTTAATAATTTATAAAAATTTAATAGTCAGAAATCCGGCAGAGACTCATTAGTTACCAGTTGAGTGCCAATTTTCAATCATTTTCGTGACATATACACGGTAAAACTAGGATATTTTGTACGGATATAAGATTTTCACCAAAAATATATGTAATATGAAAGGTCAGTCAACATGATTTAATTTATCATATATTTATTTAAAAATAATATTTTGTCAAAAAATTTCTATGAAATTCCACCAGATTGGGGTTTAAATGGGGTTTTGGAAAAAATTCAAATAAAATTATGTATACGGACATTTAAAATAATACATTACTGATAATAACATTGATATCGCCAATATAACATGTTTAAAATCAATTTTCATTTAAAACTAGTAAACTGTTGTAAATCATTCGATATATTTCATATAAATCTATAACTTGTTTGTGATTATATAAACTGATAAGTCGTTTGTGCGAATAAGAGTTTCATGTTATTGAAAAGAAACATTTTATTTTCAATTGTAGTTGTATATAATTTATTAAGGGTTCATTGGCCAAACAAAATGTTGTAGGTCCAATATTAAGAAACTAACCGATTGATATTATTATTAGTTTGGACAATTTTTTTAAAATGCCATAATGGGAGCATAAGCTACCCAAAAATACCACAATGCCTCATTATTTCTTTCAATACTAAAATGAAGTGGTATTGTGGTAGATGAGAGTTTACAAATATGCCCCTTACCTAATGAGTTGTAATTTGGGCTGAAAAAAAAAGCTAGGATGGAGAGACAAGATGTGACTAGCATTTATTACTAATTAATGCTATTAATTAGTAATAACTAATGGAAAATAGAAGATTGTTATGTGATAAAAATATCATTTTGGTGGACAAAAATGAATGAAATCAAATTTGTCTATAAACCTTGGCAATTTGTAAAACTTCTATTTAAAAATAATTGTATGTTTTTGAATAAGTAATGGACAAATTCGTCCACAAATTTTACTGATGGACAAAATTATTATGCTATGGACAAAAATTTAATATGATTGACAATATTATGGATAATTTGTCTCTATAATAACTCGAGTAAAAAAATTGTAAATTTTCTAGTGGACATGTTTTTGTTAGACCAATTGATGAGTCGAGATTTACAAAATAAATAACAAGAAACTTCCAAATGGACAACATTAAGTGGTCTACCATCTCCATTACTCCCACTAGATGTATTCTTGTCCATGTTCTTATGATGGACAATAATTAAATTAGTAAGATTTTAATGTCCTAGAAAGACATGAAATTCAATCGTATGGAAGACCTATTCTAGAAAAAGACATCATGGACATATTCATTTAAAAGAAAAAATATCACCTCATCTATGAACAATTTTACCTCAAAGTCTTGTCTCTCACAAACGTGTCCCTCACAAACGTGTCCCTCGCAAAACGACGTCGTGGACAAATGTGAATAACTTTACCTCAAAGTCTTGTCTCTCACAAACATGTCCCTCGCAAACGAAGTCGTTGACAACCTATTGAAGGACAAATGTGAACATAATTTGATTACCAACCACCACTACTCCACCACTTCCTTTGTAACCACCATCACCTCCTCCGTAGCCACCTCAATCACGACGACCACCACCTTCACTGTATCGATCGGTGCTTCCTTCATATCCATCATCACCACCATGGTAACTACCGCCACCACGTCCTCTTTTTTCACCATCTCTTCTTCTAGATTGATAAAAATTAAAAAGTAGAAATGATAAAGAAAAAGAACAAAAAAAGATTGAAATCGAGTAGAAGAAATTTGATGAAGAGATAATATTTGTTGAAGAGAGAAGGTGATTCTTGAAGAGAGAATGTGATTTTTCTTAGTGGAGAGGAGAGAAGAAAGATGAGAGGAGAGATGATATAAAATTAGAAAGAGTGTTTGATTAGACTTTATATTTAAATAAAAAAAAGAAACAAAAAAATTGAGGAAGTTGAACATAAAAGTAGAACTGTCTTTTAGCATAGAACAATATCATATTGTATTAAAGAAATGGACATAATGGTATTCTTGGTAGGTATGCATTTTATGGTACTCTAAGTAATTTGTTGTATTAGTTTTCTCACATCAATACACAACACCTCTATCTCTTATATCCTCTCCAAACTCTCTCTCTTATTTCTATTTTCTTCTTTTTTTTTTCTAAATTCCAGTCTCCTTTATTATTTTTGCAAATAAAAAAATATCTAAAACCAAATAAATAATATCACAAAAATTACCTAAAAAAACACTAAAATTTTTGAATTTAACGTAATTAAAATTATTTTAAATTGACATAAAGTTATTAAAATAGTGAATAGTGACCATAAGCAAAAATATAAACCCTAAACATAAAAATATAAACTAATAAACCCTATATAGAAAAATATAAACCCTAAATACAAAATATAAACCCTAGATGAAGAAATAAACCCAAACCATAAAATATAAACTCTAAACACAAAGAAAAACCTTAAACCCTAAAATATAAATCATAAACCCAAAATATAAACCCTGCACCCCAAAATCTAAACCTTAAACCCCAAAAATATTAACTTTAAACTCCAAAACCTAAACCCTAAATCTAGAAAGAAAATATTAGACTACAAATTAAAAAATAGTCTGAATACCGAAATAAAAGTGAGATTACCGAAGTAACTACATTGACAAAACTATAACATGAACCTATAGAATGTAGCTGGAATATTCATTGTTGTAGGGATAAAAGAATATATGAAATATTGTTAGAAAAGAGAAAGAGAGTGAAAACCTATTATTTACCTAATATTAGAGTATCTTCATATTATTTAGTGCAATTCCCCATTTATTAATGGATCACAATATAAAGCCAACTTATAAACAAAATTACAATAAAACTCTTTAGTAAACCCAAATATACATTTAAACCTTACTTTTACCCCAACCCCTCAAAAATCCATTGGGAAATTTCCAAAAAAAAATTGGACATAATATTCTTTTTTTATATAGCTTTTAAAAATATTATATATTTACAAAGTAACAAATAAAACAAATGATGCTAAAATAATATTAAAACATAAAATTTATTCATTTAAAAAATTACCAATTACTTAAATAAAAATTATAATGAAAAAGTAAGTAAATAAAAAAAATATTGAGATAAATAAGAAAACACAAACTAGTTTGATTCGGCAGAGTAATCCGAAAAAACTGAATCTAAATCATCATCATCATCAAATTTTCCAATTGATTCCTCCAATTGAGAATGAGTCGTAATAATTGGATGCAAATAAGTTGTTGTGGCAAAGTGAGTAAGATAGACGGAACACTTGACCTCAAGAGAAATCTCAACTTGGACCATTAGTTACATCCACTCAGTTGCGAAGTATCATTTTCATAATTTCCTTGTCCTCCTGGATTTATTGATGTGACGATTATCCAAATATCATTATTATTTGTAACTTGTGGATAACAGATATAACACATCTATACAAAAAAATAGTAGATATAATATTATTATAATAACATAGATCATCACTTAGTAAAAAAGTTTAATTGATTATTCATGCTATCTTTGAGAGGGTAGAATAAATGGTCATATCTTGATACTTTTCGCCGAGTGAAGGAATATTATCCCTAATTAATCGATTTGAACACCACGACCAATAGATGGAACATACCAATCACGTAAAAAAACTATGCACTTCAAGTTGATCATACCTGGGTAATGAACCTATAATATTTTGTTAAAAATTTCATAGTAGACAACGTCACCTAATGAAGATCAACCCATGATCACATGTAGTACTTCTACTTCTACTTCTTTCATCATGAATCATGAATGCATATCTTCTAATGCAATATCTCGGATCCGTCTTGACAATATAGTTAGGTCAATTAACAAACTCTAACAACCATGTCGTAGACGTTCTCCTTTTTCCCGCTTCATCATCAACCTACAATTTTAATAAAATAAATAAACAATTGGTTTTGTACATAGTCTATAAATTGTAGTATTATAGAACGTGGTACTTATATAGTATTGTAACCAATTAGCAAAGTTTCCTTGTTTCACAACTTGTAGCCGTAATTTTGTGGAATTCGAGTAATGTGTTCGGATCAACGTCATGTATAACCTGGCATCAAAACACCATAACTTTCAGTAGAAAAGAAAAAACATAAAATTTGAGGTTTTATACTTAAGAAAATTATTGTGATTTACCTTTCAAACTCCACAAGATCATCACAATTGTTGATAATTTACATATGCAAATGTGTGTACTTTTGTTGCAATAGTCTTTGAGTCTTGTCTTCTCCGCTAACTTGTCTACTTTTTGAAAACATATTTGTCACTTATTCTAGATAAATTGAATGGTTGCCATTATCATCATGATGAGCAGGACATCGACTCTTTAAAAGTACATGAGACTACTTAGAAAAATCTAAAAAAAAAAAATGATAATTGATCCTGACTCATATATGACTCATATATGTCTTTGTGATAGGTTCAGGTTTTAATTTCTATAAATACACTGCAGAGAACATATCTTTGTAGTATAGTAAAGGGTCGAATCCCACAAGGACCAGATAGTGCGACTCTTAGTTTTAAAAATTGATTTTAGCTAAGAAAGAAATAAAAGAGAGATTGTTTTCGTACGAATGAGAAATAAAGCGAATAATTAAAAGCGAATGTAAACCAATAAACCAAAACGCTAGGTGATAGGGAAGTTCCACATGTATTCAGGTTTGAAGTTCAGGTTGACAAGCAAGATTAACAAATGAAAATAGTTCTCAACTCAAAAGACGATAATAGACTAATCTCCTCCCGAAGTATTAGATCCCTATTATAGAATTGCTAAGAAATAAAGAATAACCTTCTCCCGAAATCTTAGATCTCTAAACTAGACAATTAAATCATGCAGTGATTACATATTTGATATGTTCATAAGCATCAAATACAATACTCCCACAAGCAGAGACACTTATTCATCTAGACTAGGTCAGATTAAATAAATCAAATCCTTTTGTATTTATTAACCTAAAATCATGAACTAGGTGATCAAGCTAATTCAAGCAATGATAACAAATCTAGACTAAGAACCTAAAAAATTGAATCTATTAACTTCAATCCCTAACTATCAAAACCTGTTTTTCCTGGGAAATCCCTAATACCTAACAAAGAGACTACTCAGACATAGCCAAGCAATCAACAATTATAGATAAAAGAAGCATATTCTAAAACCAAATTTAATAAAATAAGAGAGTTTATAATTCTTATCCAAATACAGGTGTTAAGATTCGTCTCTCTCAGAAAAGCTCTCATAGAAAAATAGATGAATTGTAATTTGTATTATGTATTCTGTCATCTGTCTAAAAACCCTAAGTCTAAAGCTTACATAGAGTTCAAAAAGAATAGAAAGAATATAAAACCCAATAAGGAAAACCAATGATAAGTCTTGAGGACGAAAGCGTCTCTTTGGAAATCTTCAAATTTTCTCGAGCATGTGGATCGATCGATCCAATTGTGGATTGATCGATCTAACGTTCTTCTACTTCATGGATCGATCGATCTAAGGTGGGATTGATCGATAAAATTTCTATAAATCTGATAAGCTTCTGGATCGATCGTTCTCTACAAAGATCGATCGATCTACTCCCTCACGTGCTGCACATGTTTCTTCTGCCAGACAACTTGACCAGTCTTTAGTACAATCGCCATATCTTCTGATTGCATCAATGGATTGACCTCAAATCACTTTCATATGAAAGCTAACTCACGTGGCCGGTTTGAGTTAGAATCTCAGATCAATCCATCATTGTGAACATCTTCAAATATCGATTAACTTTTGACTCTGCTGCTGAACTCTACTTATGAATTTGTCAAATTGCATAAATTTTGTGCATATATCCACCTTTTTGCTCCAGACCGTCCAAAACACCTAGAATCATGAAAATAAGCAAAAAAACACAAGGAAAGCACTCGAATGATGCCAAATAGCAAGTATAAATACCCACTAAAAAGCATCAAAATCGAGTGATATCAATTCCCCCAGACTTAGATCTTTGCTTGTACACAAGTGAAGCAAGATCCAATCTAGAGAAAAGGTTTGAAACCACATAGGAACTCCCAGAATCTCAGCAACCTCAAGCATAAATATCAAAAACTCAAAAGACACCGATCCTAAGCAACCGTTATGAAGAACTGTTTCCACCACATAACTAAAAGCATGATTCCTACTCTAAATCCAATATCAATCAAACCATCAAGTCAACTCAACCAGCTCATTAAGTTCAGTTTAGTTAAGATAAATGCATTCTCACCTACGGGGTTTTGATCAATGCGCACAAGCACCTCTTCTATCAAATGTCCATACCAAACAGAGCATCAATCGACTTATGGTCCTGACCCTTTATCCCCCTTTCTCACTTACTTTTTTATTTCTTTTCTTCTCTTACTGCTTTTCTTTTCTTGTATTTTCCGTATTTCTGCGTTTTTCTTTCTTTTTTACTTCTTTTGCAGCCAAAAATTCGCTGGGGTTGACTACAGACTTCTAGGTCACGCTTTCAACCCTTTCTCTGAACCGTTTTTTTATTTCTGAAGGGAGAGAGAGAAAGGATTCGGATCATACTGAAAGAACTTGTCGATTTTATAGAACACTGAAGAGCAAGGCACTTAGCTTTCAAAGTATCTTACCACCACAAGCAAGAGAAATTAAGTTCAAATTAAGTCCTATCATGGCAGAGCTAGCATCAAATCATCAACAATCCAAAAGACTCGGACTATCATAAGAAAAACAACCAGCAATGGGGTTTCAATCCTAAACATATCAGTTAAATCTAGGCCAACAATCTAAAAAGATCAATACTATACTCACATTAGGTTGGTTATCATCACATATTCTTGTCATTGTTTCTTCGACTCGACTAGACACGACTAATTCAAAAAGGAAAAATTTTGAAAATTTTCACCAAACTGATGAAACATCCAAAAAGACACAAAACATGGTTAGTAACTATACTCCCTCCCCCAGATTTACTTCACACTGCCCCGGTGTGAAAATAAACCCAAGAGAAGAAATAATGACCATAATAAAAAATAAATAGATAAAACAAATAGTTCAAAATAGTTTCAATCCTTACATGTGACAAGAGATCGGGTGGTGTTTAGTAATGAAGGATCGATCGATCCCTAGACGCATTGATCGATCTCTGACAATGTCTTAAAGCAACCCATGGGCATGGATCGATCGATCCATAGACGGATCGATCGATCGTTATGTCCGAGCAAATTTCCTGAAATTTCTTGAAACATTTCTGAAGCTCACAACTAAAAATTAATGGTATAGTAAACTAAATAGGACTGACTCAAAACAAAAACCAAATAAAAAGAGAAATCAAATTAGTGGGTTGCCTCCCACTCATCGCTTTATTTAACGTCTATAGCTAGACGAACTTACCTTCTATGCTGAATCTAAATCAGCACCAATAGAGGCAATAGATCTACCATCCACATCCCAGATCTGCAGCTTCAGCACTTTATTCATAGCTGCCTTTTTGAAATATGTTCCCTTGTCTTTAAGATTTTGAGCAAAGGTAATTTTAACCTTAGAGAAAGGTCTTGTAAAATCCTTACTCTTTACCCTACACTCGACCCATTCTTAACTCAATGACTTAGGAATCAAAGTTAGATGAGTGTTATTTTTGTCTTCTTTCAAATTCCCTTCACCGTTGTTCTTGTCCTTTGAAGATGGTTTTGGAGAACCTTTAACCTTTCCTTGATTAATCAAATCCAACTTGGTATTCTCATTGATATTCTTCTTGTTTATCTTACCCCTTTTCTTGACTCTTGGGGTTGAACACTTGATTGGAACTTGAGATTCCTTGTGCATGAGTTTGACATCAGAATCTTTAGATTTAGTCTGAGAAGTCCGCACCGCTTTTACTTCTTTGATCATGATGATGCTTGATGTAGGAATGTAAGCTACTAAAGGATAATTGTACGTTTTTGGATGTTCGTAAGATAGATGCGCTTCTTGGGAACATGCATCATAGCTCATACAAATGCTAAGAAAGGTGTCTCCAGTAGTGACCCTTCTGAATTTCCATTTTTGTCAAAGACATGAAAATCAACAGAAACTATGCAATCCCTACTTGCACCATCACATCAGCCACAAAACCACTTGAAGATACAACAGAATTGTTAGCCAATGCAAAAGAAATTCATGATGGTCTGATATCGTTTAGTCCCTGATTTCAGCGACCATCTTTGACATGACGCTGACATGAGCACCAGTGTCACAAAGTGATTCCTTGAAGAGAACTCCTTTAAATTTAAGTAGAATTACGAATTCACCTGGATCCTCTAATTTCTGAAGTCTTCTCAGTGGAAGAAATTGTTGAGAAACCGCATCATAGTACACATGTTCTTCATTAGGAACCTGAGCTCTATTGGGGCATGAGGTCTGAACTTTTGCAAGTTGTTTCGAAGGTTGTGCAAGTTGCAGAGGTGGATCGATCGATCTGTTCATTTTTCAAAAAGTATCCGAAGGATCGATCGATCACTTTTTCGGCAGCTTCCGACTCGTACGGATCGATCGATCGATCTAAAACTTCTGGCAACTTTCGTATTTTTGGATCGATCGATCTCTCCTTGGATCGATCGATCTTTACCTCTGAATCAGTTCTGAAATTTTAAAAATCCGCAGATTTTGCAGACTCATCTTTCTTTTCACTAGAATTCGAGTTCATCACCTTGCAATATCCCCTAGGATTGTCTTCAACCTTTCCTGATAAAACACCAGCTTTTCTTTTAACTGCTTCTGAATTTTGAGCTACTTGTACATCCAGCTTCTTAACATGAGTAGATAATGATTCGAATTTGTTGTTCAAATCATTATACATGTCATCCAACTTCACATTCAGGTTTTTCTCATACTGTTGTTGACTCTCCAAGATCTGCTTCAGCATTAACTCCATCTTGTTTTCTTGTTGAACCTGAGGTTGAGCTGCTTGTTGGAAACCAGGTTGAGAGGCTTGTTGAAAACCACCTGATTTCTGGCCAAATGATTTTCTAGAATTATGTGCAAAGGTATTTTCTCGGGGAGGATATGATTGATCTTGAGGATTCACAACATTTGTACTCCTCCAAGAGAGATTACCTTTGTTGTAGCTTGTATTGTAGCCTTGATTGTAGACTCTTTGGCCTTGGCTATTAATATAGCTAACCTCTTCTATGTTCTCAGGTCCATTGATGGCAAAGTAATCAACTTCGACTTTCTCTACATCCTCATCAAAACTGACATGCTTCTCATTTTGTTTCTTGAGAAACTAAGCAAGAATCTCCTTTACTTCTGCTAATTCAGAAGAATATGAACTAGATGACCGTACTCTTCGATCATAGTCAGGACAGTGGTTGTTGTTGCTAGTATCAAGGTTGTCAATTAGCATATAGGCTTGATTCACGGTTTTAGTCATGAAATTAGCGTTGCTAGCTGTGTCGAGAGAGATTTGATATTTCTTATCTAAGCCTCTATAAAAAGTGTTGAGGAGGTTCAACTTAGAAAATCCATGATGGGGACAATCCCAAAGGTACTCTTTAAACCTGTCCCATGCTTCATAAAAAGATTCCACTGGTCCTTGCTGAAACTGAGAAATCTTGCTTCTCAAATTATTGGTTCTGGTGGAGGTGTAGAAGTGATTTAGAAACTTGGCGTTACACTCATCTCAAGTCCCTATTGAGTTGGCGGGAAACGACTTAAGCCGCCTAAGAGCTCTATCAGCTAGAGAATGATTGAAGTTTTTACAATGCAGGAAGTCTTTAGAGACTCCATCGAGCTGAGTTGTGCTGCAAATGTCTTCAAAACTACCGATGTGATCCATAGGATGCTCAATAGACAAACCATGAAATTGGTTTCGCCTTAGCAATTGTATGAGCTGAAACGAGAACTGGTAGTCTTTTCTTTGAGGCTGTCGAGGGTGGAGAGCATTCCTATTGACTAGGAAAGCTTCAGGGTTGTTGAAATCGCCAACTAGTACCCTGTTTTAATGAGGTAGGAGGTTTTGATTCAATCCTGGCGGATCTTGCTCACCATTACTGCCATTACCATCGCCTTGATTGGCATTTCCAACTCCTTGGTTTGCATCTCCTTCTTAATGTCCCGGCGTTACTTGATTTTCGTTTCCTCCTGGTTGGTTGAGTGCCAACTGCCTTATCTGTTTCAATCCTGGAGGGTTTTGGAAATTTTGAACTACGTGAATGATCAGATTCTAAATAATGATTTCAGCCATTGTTGTGGATGTACTAGTGCTTCTTCGAGATTTCCGGTTTGAACATTCTAGTCTTTCGAGTTCTTCGTTAGTGAGGTTGAGCAATTCAGATGATTTGTCAAATCTCGTGGTCATGCACCTTCAAAATGAAAACAAGAAGAAAGAACGAGATTAATACTAAAAATAAAAATCCTAGACTAGACTCTAAGTAAAACTTAAAAGGCATTGTATTGGTCCCCGATAACGGCGCAAAAAATCTGATAGGTTTAGGTTTTAATTTCTAAAACTACACTGCAGAGAACAGATCTTTGTAGTATAGTAAAAGGTCGAATCCCACAAGGACCATATAGTGCGACTCTCAGTTTTAAAAATCAATTCTAGCTAAGAAAGAAATAAAAGAGAGAGCTTGTTTTCGACGAATGAGAAAAGCGAATAATAAAAAGCGAATGTAATTCAATAAACTAAAACGCTAGGCGATAGGCGATAGGGAAGTTCCACAGGTATTCAGGTTTAAAATTCAGGTTGACAAGCAAGATTAACAAATGAAAATAGTTCTCAACTCAAAAGACGACAATAGACTAATCTCCTCCGGAAGTATTAGATTTCTATGATAGAATTGCTAAGAATTAAAGACTAACCTTCTCCTGAAATCTTAGATCTCTAAACTAGAAAATTAAATCATGAAGTGATTACAAATTCGATATGTTCATAAGCATCAAATACAACACTCTCGCAAGCAGAGACACTTATTCATCTAGACTAGGTCAGATTAAATAAACCAAATCCCTTTGTATTTATTAACATAAAATCATGAACTAGGTGATCAAGCTAATTCAAGCAATGATAACAAATCTAGACTAAGAACCTAACAAATTGAATCTATTAACATTAAACTCTAATTATCAAAACATGTTTTCCCTGAGAAATTCCTAATAGCTAACAAAGAGACTACTCATACATAGCCAAGAAATCAACAATCATAGATAAAGAAAGCATATTAAAAAACCAAAATTTTTAAAAATAAGAGAGTTCAGAATTCTTATCCAAATACATGTGTCAGGATTCGTCTCTCTTAGAAAAGCTCTCAAAGAAAAAGTAATGAATTGTAATATGTATTTTGTCTTCTGTCTAGAAAACTCTAAGCCTAAAGCTTATATAGAGTTCAAAAAGAATATAAAACCCAATAAGGAAAACCAATGATAAGTCTTGAGGAAGAAAGCGTCTTTTTGGAAATCTTCAAGTTTTGTCGAGCATGTGGATCGATCGATCCAAGTGTTGATCGATCGATTGGACATTCTTCTACTTCATGCATTGATCCATCTAAGGTAGGATCGATCGATCGAAATTTCTGTAAATCTGATAAGCTTCTGGATTGATAGATCTCTACAAATATCCATTGATTTACGCCCTCACGTGTTGCATATGTTTCTTCTGCGAGAGAGCTTGACTAGTCTTCAGTAAAATTGCCATATCTTTTGATTTCAACAATGGATTGACCTCAAATCACTTTCATATGAAAGCCAATTCACATGGCCAGTTTGAGTTAGAATCTCAGCTCAATCCATCATTGGGAACATCTTCAAATGTCGATTAACTTTTGACTCTCCTGCTGTACTCTGCTTTTGAATTTGTCAAATTGCATCCATTTTGTGCATAAATCCACCTTTTTGCTCCATAACGTCCAAAACACCTATCATCATGAAAATAAGCCAAAAACACAAGGAAAGCACTTGAATGATATCAAATAGCAAGTATAAATATGCACTAAAAAGCATCAAAATCAAGTGATATCACTTTGCATAAGGAAAGATCTCCCAATGGAAAACTACTTGTCTAGGGATAAAGATAGAGATGCTATCTAGATTTAAGAGTTTATAGCCTATAACACTAGTGGGATAACTAATAAAAGCACACGCTCGAGCACTAGGTACAAATTTATGTATATTTTTAGGTAAAGTAGATGCATAACAAAGACAACCAAAAACTTTAAGATCATCGTAGGCTGTAATTTTCTTTGTTATTATTTCATATGATGTTTTATCTTTTAGAAGAAGAGTAGGAATATGGTTTATGATATAACTGCAGTGACAATGCAGTCACCTAATAGGATAAAGGAATTTGTGATTGAAATAAAAAAGATCAAACAACATTCAAAATATGTTGATGTTTTATTTCAATCATAGAATTTTGATGTGATGTTTCTAGAAAAGAGTGATTTTGAGTTAATTTGAGTTATAGAGCATTGTCGGATCTAACTCCTTTGATTTTCCTATCAAATTAATTTTTTACTATCTTAGTGAAGGTTAGAAACACCGTGATAACATCTGACTTTTGTTTGAGGAAATAAATCCAAATGACTTTAGAACCGTCATCTACAATGGTTAAAAATTAGGTATAGACATTATGTGTAATAACATAATACGAATCTCACGTGTTTTTGTGTAAGATATCACATAGTTTTTTACTAATATTATAGTGAGAAACAAAAAGTAACTATTTCTGTTTGGATAAATAACAAACACGACAATGAGACTGAGCACTATCTTTATTTTTAGTAAATGATATACTTTTGATGGATTATAATTTAGACACAAAAACTTGACCAAGCCTTATATGCCACAAATTATAACTTGAGACATTAAAAGAGTAAAATGATTGCGTACATGATTTAGAAATATTCTTGATGTCTATCAAATATAATTTTTCCACCGGTCTACACATCCCATTAAAACTAGTGAAGAAGACAAAAACGAACAAAGATGCAGAAGATGAAGATCTAAAACGTCAAGAACACAAACCCAGAAAATATGAACATCAATGAAACAGTAACGAAAAACAGAGGAAATGATCAAACTAAAAACGAGATTAAAAGCTTAAAAACATAAATCAACATGCACCAGATAGTTCACAACCCTAATCTATGCAGGAACATGAAGAAAACAGAAGATTAACATAAACTTAGAAGACTTAGGTTCCTTTTTGTTTGACCTTAGATCTGAATGTTTTTCGTAGTAGTTATGTCTTCATGTTTCTCTAATTTTGCATTCTACATGCTTTGTGAGTAATGACTTAGGTTCCTTGGGGATGGGATAGGGTATTATTGTTTCCTTCTTCCTCCTAGGTGTCTAAGCTTTATGGTTTAATAGATCCCTTATGTTTCATTGTGCTTAATGATTATTTCGACCTGACCCGTTGAGATCCGAACTTAGGCATTTCAGCACCCGAAAAGTGTTCAATAAAGTGCATGAACATGGTGATTTCAGAGATTTGCACATCCTAGCCTGAGGAATTAGATTCTTAGGATCTGCATCTCATCCTGAGGAATTAGATGTTTAGGATGCTTATTGGTTTAGATATATTGGTTCGTAATGCCTATTAGGTATACTTCCGCTAAGGGAAGTTATGTCTGGATACCACCTAGTTTGATTTCATATGTCAAGGAATTGGATTTGATTGCTTATGAATCTATCGTCTAGGGATAACTCTTGTTTGAGGTATGTTAGACACTTAGAGAGTTTGAGGAGGAACACTATCCAATTACCCCATCCTCAGGGACCCTTTCTTTGATTGCATCCTTTACTCTTTTAATTCCTCTGTTTTTGTTTCACTTGCCATTTACCTTTTTACTTATGCATGCTTACCTTTGTTTTTTGTTTTAGTTTCCTGCATGTTTTGTTTACTTAGGACCTGTTAGTAACCCCCCTCTTTATTGCTTGGCTTGACATAAGAGAACCATTGCAATCTTGATTGTTAGCATCACTCCTGATTGGATTGATAACTCATCTATACTCAATGACATGATAACGTATGATGGGAATTGATACCTAAAAATATATGTTATCACGGTACCATCGTACAAACACCTCAAAGTGTGGGGGTGCCTTACAAAAGTTACTGCTCAAAAAGCATAGTGGCTTCAGACTTTTTTGCAAGATATTCCCATGTGGGAAAAAACCAGTGTCCGCATTATGTGTACATTGTGATAGTCATCAGCTACATATCGGGCACAAATTATGTTTTATAATGGAAAATATCATCACATAAAATGACGATATAAGACCATTAGAAACTTGATCTCAACAGGAGTACTCACATTAGCTTTTATCAAATCTGTCGATAACCTAGCTGATCCGTTTACTAAAGGTTTGGCAAAAGATCAAGTAGAAAGATCATCACGAGGAATGG
>OVBE01001005.1:0-33812 GCA_900406425.1 Iberis pinnata
TATATATATATATATCTAATTAAATTTTACTATATAATTGATTTTATATTTATGGATGTTACATAGGTTTTAGAATTTTTTCCTTGTTACCATTAGACTATGTGATATACCTATACTCAAATAAGTAAAATAATATTAAGATTTATGTTATTTGAAATGGTTTGAATAATAAATTTATGACCTAATTAATTAATTGTTTATATTTTAAATAAATTGGTACGTGTTCTTATATTTATATCATATAAAATGAAATAATTTTAGAAACAATATGTAAATTGATAATATGTTGACAATGAAATAAAAACATATAATAATGATAAAATTTATATCCATGATATTAATATTACGAAAATCATGTCATAAATAGTTTTTATATTTATGATATTTAATGTAACATTATAGTCTCTAATTTTTAGTTGATTTAAATATTTTTATTATTATACTAGTTAATAATTTATTAGAATATAATTTAATTAAGATAAATTTAAGTTTTAAAAATATTAAAACGAATTTTAAATAACAATTATATTATTTATTGCATTAGTATTATCATATAGATAATTTTAAATAAAAATAATAATTTTTAATATAAAAATTAAAAATATAAATTCCATGTTTTTAGGAGATATAGATATATTAAGAAAATTATTTTAAAAAGATGTTCCATGTTTTTAGGTGAAATATAATTTGCTTACATTATCTTTAATGAAAATTTTGAATTGTATTAAAAACCAATGGCATTATATGTACATTTTTACAAAACAAATGTTTTTCTATAGGAATGCTTCCCAATTAATAATATAGATTCATGTTATTATTTTCAAATATTCGTCCAATCGTGGAACCCGTCTACTAGCTAAGGCCAAGGTGATGACATATTCTCGTCTTTACTACTGCTGTGATGTTATCTTCTTTCGTATATTGCTTAGGACTTTATAAGTACGGTTAGCTAGGAATAAAACCTATATTTTTATAACATCAATATACCCATAATGGAAAGTTATTATGTGAGTTGCATGATTGTTGGTTAGTCTAAGATTTTGTGAAGTCTTATTTATGATGGTCTAACATAGAGAGTCATAAATAATTAGAATAGGTTAATATGACATTGTTTGAGAATTGCGCTAAGAATATTAATGCATGAAACCGATGAGTTGAGTTTGAGTCTAGAGTCAAGTTCTAGGGTCGGCCATCAGTAACAGTTTTGGTAAACCGTGGCACCACAATGTTAGATAGAGATGCAGAAGTATCTCTGTGATACAAAGGCATATGAGACGGAGTGGAACCGCAACCGTGGTGTTGTTCTAAGGTGGTGCGACGAGTTTCAACTACCAGAGCATCGAGATATAGAGCCAGGTTATGCTGGTAAAGCCAGTCGCCTAGGGTGCGATGTTTCCAGAACAATGGTCGATTATGATAATAGCACATGACGCTAGTCAAGACTGCCTCATATTGTACAATGGTCGGGAGTTGGTTGGCGACCGGAACTCGTTTAGCCAACTCAGACCGATGGGTCATTGCGTGTGAAGGGACGTGTACCGCCTTCTGAGGTTGGAATCGCTAACATTCATTAAACTATAAAAGCAACATGGGTCCAAGAGGGGCTGATAACCATGGCGGTGTGGCCGGGCACTCATGCCAGAACTACGAAAGCGTCACAGTCTCTAAGTGAGTTGGGTCGGTGGGCGAGCACTTACCTCGATAGGAAATTGGTTTGTCGAGTACAATATGTGCTCATTTGTCTGTGTGCTTGTTTAGAACTAAGCAATGTGCGTCTGAGGTTAGTATTATAGTGTGTAGTATTTTCAAGAGTGTGTCCTCCTGGGTAATCTAAATTACTCATTCCCCACCCCTTCGTTTCTCTTTCTCTCTCATCGTTACAGGTTTTCCAGACAGAGTAACAGTTATGTTAGTTATTGGCGAGAATTTCAAGGGACATGTTTTGCATGTACTGCAGCTAGGGTCGTTGACTTTGCTCCCAGGAGTTAAAGGTTAGATGATCCGCTTACACCTGTCCCAAAATGGTTAGTTACACATGGTGATAGGTCTGGGATCACATTTTCCCAAGAGACTGTTGTACATTGTGAATTAGTTACACGTGACGATAGGTCCGGATCACATTTTCCTAAGAGACCATTGTACGTTGTGAATAACCCGGGACGGGGTGTAACATAAAGAATGTCTCCTCCCTTTGAACATGGTGTGTTTCTTATTATAGCATCATGATCATCGTAGTGAAATCGTAACTGCCTTCCACTCGGAATAATAACATGGATCATGCGAATCCAACTTCCTTAATAATGCTTTTCGAACATTTGAACTTTCATACGCAAAGTTGCTCTTCCATTGTTTTTGATGAAGAGGCGAAAGTTATGAATCGATTAGGGGGGGGATTTGTATATACTACACCGTGTTTTGTTAGAAACTCGTTTGTGAATACTCTTCACCGTTCTTCGTTAGAAGATTGTTTCAAAAACTAAATCCTTTATTTAAAAATCAATGAATGTCAAAACCTAAAACAACTAGCTGTTTATTATAAGTCAAAAACCCTAATCCTAATTACTAAAAGAAATCGAAACAACTAAAAGAACATGTGCAAATCACATGCTAAAATCGAAGTTAAAAGGAACATGTGTTAATCACATGTTAATAAAAAGCCAAAGAAAACTAATCACATGCAACACATGCACATGTTAAAACCAAAGCCAATAAAATAAAGTGAAATTTTCTTTTACTTGATCCTCACACTACATTAGTCTCTCCAGGTGGAAGAGAATTCGTCCATGAATTTGGCACCTCGTTATCGCCACAAAAATGAAGAAGATGCTTCACGTTAAAAATGTAAGAAGTGCAAAGATGAGACATAAGCTGCACTTGATATGCGTTAGGATTTATACAATCCAGAATCTCGGCAGGTCTAATGGTTCACTTCTTTAACTTGTTAAAATCACCTAAAGAGAAACAGTCTTTATTGAGCACAACCCAAACCAAATCACCTGGAACAAAAAGAACCTCTCGGCGCTTCTTATCCGCATCACGCTTTTACTTTGCAACATTCCGTTCAAGATTAATTCGAGCTAACGAATGGAGCTCCGTTAAAGCATCAACAAAATCAATTGCATTGCCATTATGTTTTGTCAAATTAGGAACAAATGCAAGATCAACTAGTGCGCTAGGAATGACGCCGTAAATCACCTAAAACGGACAAACCCAAGAGAACGATTGAGCGCATGTTTGTGAGCAAACTCAGCCTGGCCAAGCTTTTGATCCCAAGTCTTGATATTATCACCTACGAGAAAACGAAGGAGATTCCCTAAAGACCGATTAGTAACCTCTGTTTAACCATCGAATTGAGGATGATAGGCAATACTCATATCCAAAGTAGTGCCCAGTAAATGCCACAAAGAACGCCAAAAGTGAATCAGAAAACGAGTACCCCTATCTAACACAATCGATGTGGGAAACACATGCAAACGAAAAATCTCACGAAAGAATGAACTAGCAACATTGACAATATATGTGGTCTTCTTGAAAGCGATAAAATGAGCCATCTTAGAAAAATGATCAACAACAACGAAGATGGAATCAGAACTGCGTTGCGTATGAGGAAGGTCGAGAACAAAGTCCATACTAAATATGGGTCCATGGTTGTGTCGGCACATGGAGCGGTAAAAAGAGACTAGTATTGGTGGACTTACCTTTAGCGTCGTGACAAACACGACAACGGGAAATAAAATGTTCCACATCCCTGCGCAAACTTGGCCAAAAATAGTTGCGAGCGATTAAATCAACCGATCTATCACGACCAATATGAGCCTCGTAATGAAGCTCCTAAATCAGATGTAAACAAAGACTACAGTCAGGTATGCAAATACGAAGACCTTTAAACAGAAATTCGTTCTTGACTCTAAAATTGCCATCAATATCTGTCCTGATATCGCGTAGAATGGGACCAAAAATGGATCAGTCGGTAAAGATCACCGAAAGATGTGAAACCCATAACCAAAACTTGCATTAGCGTTAAGAACTTGTGATGGCGGCTTAAGGCGTCGCCAACACGGTTAGCAGTGCTAGATTGGTGCTTTATCGAGAAAGTAAATTGCTGAAGATAAGCAATCCAACCCGCATGCCTAGCAGAGAGATTAGCCTAAATTTCCAAATGCCATAAGGCATCATGATCCATGAGCAAGATAAACTCGCGGTGCACAAGATAATGTCGCCAATGTTTGATAGCTTGAACAACTGCATAAAATTCCATGTCGTAAGTGCTATATCGAAGACAAGCACTTCATAATTTTTTGCTGAAGTAAGAAACTGGGCGACCATGCTGACTTAAAACAGCACCAATACCCAATTTCGAAGAATCATAATATAATTCGAAGTTGGTAGAGAAGTCCGAAAGACATAGAACTGGCACATAAGTCAACTAACCTTTGATGGTGTCGAAAGCTTCATTAGCTTTGGGTGTCTAAGTGAAAGAACCGACTTTCATACAATCTGTAAGTGGTGCCATGATGGAGCTAAAATGATTGATAAAGCAACGATAAAACGAATCTAAACCATGGAAGCTTCAGATATCGGTAACTGTTCGCGGTATCAACCAAGAACGTATCGCCTCAACCTTAGCCGAATCAACCTCTAGACCTTTCCCCGAAACAATATAGCCGAGAAACGGTACTGAAGTAATGCCAAATTCACACTTTTGTCGACCAACAAAAAAATTTTCTCACCATAGCGCCGATAAAACCGCATGAAGATGTTCGAAATGGGTTTATAGCGAAGAACTAAAAAAAAGGATGTCGTCAAAATAGACAACAACAAACTTCCCACCAAATGGTCCTAAAGCCTGGTTCATCACTCTCATAAACGTACTAGGTACATTTGAGAGACCGAGCGGCATTACAAGCCATTAAAAAATGCCTTCACATGTTTTGAAAGCCGGTTTCCATTCATTACCCAAACGAATATGAATATGATGATAACTACTATTGATATCGATTTTAGAAAAGAGGGAGGCATAACCAATCTGATCCAACAAATCATCAAGTTGCAGAATCAGAAAACGATAGCGAACGATTATTTTGTTAATCGCTCTACTTTCAATGCACATGCGCCAATATTATGTGTTCCCCATATGAAACTATATGTATTCTTAACGTCCATCATGCATGACCTTGCGATCATATTCCCACGGTCTTCCCAAAAGAAAATGACTAACATCCATCGGAGCAACATCACAATAGGTTCTATCACGATAGTAAGGACCTATCGAGAAAGGCACCAAGACGCGATGAGTGATAGAAACATTAACTTCAGACTTTAACCATTTTAATGTATAAGGAGATGGATGCGGCTCATGTTGTAGTTGGAGACGATTGATAAAATCATCATAGATAACATTACGACAACTACCAGAGTTGATGATAAAGCTACAAAAATGACCATGAATAGTGCATGTGGAGCAAAAGATGTTGGTCTATAACCATTTATCATCATGACGAGATGAAGTGATACAAGACCTGTGTAACACAAGTAAAGGACCCTTATCACCCTCTATCAAATGTTTGATGGCAGCTGGTATATTGTCATGTTCATATGCGAAGTAATAATAGGCGATGTCATCATTGGTAGTTTCGTCTACGATAAGACCACAACAAGTTTGATGAGGACATGTTGTTTGACGGTTTCTTGGTTCACCACACGCGTAACAACAAAGAGCATTGAGGCGAGAGAACATCTAATTTATGGATCATCTATGTTGGAGGTAGGACGCAAACTTGACAGAGGATTGTCACCATCTTGAGACGAGGAAGAACCCGATGTTCCTTTGTTGGTCGGGAATGATTTATTTGATTGCTCCAAGTGGCTGAACATTGTTGTAACTCAAACATTGCAGCTCTTCGATGAGCTTCAACGATTGTCGCTGGGTCAAAATGCACCAAAGAAGGTTGTAACGATTGTCGAAGTCCCTCAATAAAGTGAGAGACTAGTTGAGATGGAGAATCATTAATCTCAACTCGAGCCAGAAGCAAAGAAAACTCTTTGGCATATTCGTCAACCGAACGTTGACTTTGTCGTAGGTTATTAAGCTTCGTATATAACATTTTTTCATAATTATGTGGAAGAAACATAAGACGCATGTGATTCTTAAGCTTCTCCTAAGATTGAATCGGAAGTTTATTGTTACGCTGTCGAGTAGACTTTTTTTGTTTCCACCATGTAGCTTCATGTCCATGAAATTTCATGGCATCAAGTGGAACTCAGCGATTTAGTGGCACCTGCTTGAACTCAAAGATTTCATCCGCTGTAATGAGCCAATCTAACAGCTCCTCACCATGAACTCGTCCATGCAACTCATGACTATCCACCTTGAAGCCAGATTCCCAGCGATCTTGGTACTTATCACAATCGAAATCACTGTGATTGTGATTCTGGTGTTGCTCATGCATGCAATTTTCATGCACTTGATGTTGATCAATTTGATCGTTATCATCAGGGTCATGATCATCGATGTTTGCACACTGATTTCGCTGTTGTAAGGCGGCAATGATTGTTTCACTCAGGGTTTACATGTTTTCTTGGATGAAAGATGTGATTGTTCTTTTTATATTTTCTTGCATAGCAAGAAGTGTACTATGCAGCTCAGTCAGATCTAGGGCGAGGGGGGATTTTCTCATGTATCATCCTTGGGCATATCAGGATTCTTCTTCGTCGGCATGATGCAATATGAAAAAGAGGATTCCCAGAAGGTTTCGTATCTAATACCAACTGATGGAGAGGCGGAAGCTATGAATCGATTAGTGGGGGGGGGGGGTTGGGAAANTCGTGTTTCATCATAAACTCGTTTGTGAATACTCTTCACCGTTCTTTGTTAGAAGATCGTTTCAAAATGAAACCTTTTATTTAAAAATCAATGAATGTCAAAACCTAAAAAACCTAGCTATTTATAATAAGTCAAAATCCTAATCCTAATTACTAAAAGAAATCGAAGCAACTAAAAGAACATGTGATAATCGCATGCTAAAATAGAAATTAAAAGGAACATGTATTAATCACATGTTAATTAAAAGCCATAGAAAAATAATCACATGCAACACATGCACATAATATAAATTTATAATGAGCCTCATGAATAGAACATATTCCAACAAAAGACATTCTTGCGTGCAACAAAACTACACCATCACTGTCTCATACTAACCAACAGCCACCAGCAAGACTCAATTCTTTTGACCAAGCGACTCCAATGTTGCATTTCAACCATGGTGGTTTCGGCGGTTTCCATATAGGAGTCTCTGATGAAGATGTCAATGGAGATTGAGGGCCTACAACCGTTTGATCTTCTTGTGCTAAGCTACAAGCTCCTGCATCATTAAACCACTTTTGAACAGATAAGACTTGATCAAAAGCCACCCCCTTAATTGTAAGTTTATTCCTTGCTTTCCATAGACCCCATAACAGCCAAGGGATTCCTTTAGTAATTTGAGATGGGATTAATCCGTCTTGCATTATGTCAAAACAATAAGCCAAATTCACATAGACATATGTAGGATGAAAGCCGTCTTCAGGAAAGGGGCAATTAGAGAGAGCCCAATAAAGCCTTGCTAAATCACAAGAAAACAGTACATGGTTTACAAATTCTGCTTCTGAACCACAACCTTGGCATTGAGATTCCAAATTTATTCCCCTATGAATTAGATTAGCTCCAGTGGGAAGAGTATTAGACAAGACTCTCCACAGAAACAATTTAATCTTTGGAACTGTCTTAATGCTCCATATGTGTGATTTCAGAGGTGAGAGTGAAGGGTGCAATGATTAATTCCTGATCAGGTCTTCATATTTGTCCCGGAAAGCCAACTCATAAGCTAATTTTACAGAGTATAACCCTGAAATTGACTTGCTCCATACCCAAAAATCTTTCCTCCTAACTAGAGGTCGGAGAGATCTAATCGATCTAACATCTTCTAGATAAAATAGCCGATTGAGTAAGTTATGTTTCCATAGACCAGATCTCTCATCAATTAGATCCTTCACTTTGATATCCAGGTTGATAACTGGATTTTTAATGAGAGGAGTGGCTCCGCCTTCATCTTTTATCCAACTATCAGTCCACACATAAGTTTCACCACTGTCTCCGATTCTTTTAACTAATCCTATAACCAGAATTTGTCTTCCATGTATAATTCTTTTCCAAACATATGATGGTCTTGATCCTAATTGTGCATCTAAGAAATTGGAGTCTTGGAAATATCTACTTTTCAGAAACTGACTGCACAAGCTGTTTTCATGATGTAACACTCTCCATGCTTGTTTGCCCAGTAAAGCTAGATTGAAGCTTTCCAAATCTCTTAACCCAAGGCCACCAATATCCTTTGGTAGGCAAACTTTGTCCCACGCAACCCAATTAATCTTTCTTTTATCTTCAACAGAGTTCCACCAGAAGTCTCTGATTATGGTGGTTAAGCTTTTGCAAGTAGATTTTGGGAGCTTGAATACCGTCGTAGCATAGACTGGCATTGAAATTGCAACTAACTTAATTAAAGATTCTTTCCCCCCTAGGGACAACATCTTAGCAAACCAGCTTGACATTCTCTTTTTTAGATTATTTCTAATGAAATCCAAGAGCTTAATTTTAGATATTCACAGAGCTTCAGGGAGGCCAAGGTAGGAGTTTACTCCTCCTTCTTTTGATATACCCAGTAGAGTCTTAATACTATCCCTTGTCTCCTCTGTAACCATTTCCCAAAAAGTGATTGATGATTTCTCTTTGTTTATAAGCTGTCATGATGCTGTGGAGTAGAGATGAATGAGCTGTTGAAAAATTTTGCACTGAGAAAATTCTGTTCTACATATAAAAAGAGTATCATGTGCAAAAAGCAGATGATGAATTTGAGGACCAACTTGATGAAAACTTAGGCCTGTGATTCCACCAGCAAATGCGACTTTTTTAAATAAATCTATCAAACCTTCTGAGCATAACACAAATAGAAAGGGAGAAAGGGGGTCCCCTTGTCTCAACCCTCTATGAGGAGCAATATAGCCATACAATTGATTATTGATCCGAACTGAGTATTTTACTGATTCTACACAAAACATAACCAGCTTGATGAAGTGTGAGGGAAAACCAAAGGCAATCAACATAGTTTTCAAATAAGACCACTCTGCTCTGTCATACGCTTTAGACATATCAAATTTGATAGCCAAAATTTCCTCTGAGGTAGTAGGATGAGTCTTCAACGCGTGAGCCACTTCATGTGCAATGATGATATTATATGTTATAAGTCTCCCAGCTACAAAGGCAAATTGATTTTGTGATATCAATTGGGGGAGAAAGGGTTGCAATCTTCTTACCAAAACCATCTTCTTCGGGTTATTCACTTTTGGAATCAGACACAAATGTGTCATATTCTAATATGTGGGGAAAACACCAGTTCTGAAGTACTTCTGAATTTCTCTAGTTAATGTACTTCCTACAATCTCCCAATGATGCTGTAAAAAATCAGTTGTGAAGCCATCAACTCCAGGAGCACTGGAGGGATTGATGGAAAAAAAGCTTCTTTAATCTCCTGCTCTAATACCTCCTTTTCAAGCCTGGTTTTCATAAATTCAGTGATTCTTGGTGTAAAATTGGAAAAGATTTCCTCAGCTCAAAATGGATTAGATGTGGAAAAAGGTTTTGAAAATATTCCACTGCAACTTCACTCTTTGATCCTTCTCTTCTCTGCTCATTTCCATTTTTATCCATAAGTGATTCCAGGTGGTTCTTAGATCTAGTTGCTTTAACTACAGAATGAAAGTACTTAGAGTTCTCATCTCCTTCTCTTAACCACTTAACCCAACTTTTCTGTTGTCAATGCCTTCCTTCTTCTTTATAAGCTTTAATCAGGTCTGATTTCAAATCCATGGTTCTCCAATAAGAAGGGTTAGAGCACAATTGTTCGTGTTCCAATTCCTGTTGGAGTAGGTGAATTTTATCATTAGCGTTAAAATGATTTTTTCTTTTCCACCTACTTAAATTTTGTCTGCATATCCTGATACAGTCTAAAGTGTTTCTTTGTCCCCCAAAATAGTCTGCTTTCCACGATTCTTTAATCAGTTCCTTAACTTCGGGTTTGAAGTGAAATCTTTGGTCACGTCTGAACTAACCTTTGGTGCTATCACTTTCCAAGGCTAGGAGCAACATAACCGGCCTGTGATCAGATCCATACTTATCCACAAAGACTTGATTTGAAGCCGGGAATAAACTTAGCTAGCTTGCATTAGTGAAAACTCTATCCAGCCTACATTGAATCCATTGACCACATCTTCTACCTACCCAAGAAAATTTGTAATCATGAGAAGGGAGCTCATTCATTTTGCAACCTTTAATCATGTTCATGAAACTTTGAAATTGTTGAGATGTTCTAAAAGGGCCACCTATCTTCTCTCCTCCGTGTAACAAGTCATTAAAATCCCCTAGAATACACCAAGGTGCTGATCTTAACACTCCTATCATTTGTAATCTTTCCCATAAGAAATCAGAATGTTTCTTTGAGGGGTCACCATACACAAAGGAAACCAAACAGTAGTTATCTCCCATTATAACTTCACAATCTAATAAGAATTTAACTGCCAGGATTATATTCAACTGGACTTTGTTTTTCCAAAAAAGATATAGACCCCCACTAAGGCCTATAGGGTTGACCACATACATATTGTCATACCCGAGACTTAATGGAAGGCTAGCCAATGTATCTTCTTTGTTCTTCGTCTCCATAAAAAAAAAATATATCAGGGAACCATTTTCTCCTTAGTTCCTTGAGTCTAGGAATTGTCAAGTCCTTTGCCTTCCCAAGGCCTTGACAATTCCAACTAAACATACTCATAACTCTTAAGGTGATCCCCCTTGGAGACCACCTCAATGTGAACCCGTTTAGATTGTTTAGAAGAAGCTTCTGATGCCTGATCTTTTTTTCCTTTTAGAGGCTTGTGACTTGGAAGACTGTGAATTACTCTTTAACTCATATGACTTTGCATGAATACCTTTCTGCTTGTCTCTCTTAGCCTTGAAAGGCCTTCTTCTAGATTTTGATGAAGCTCCACCTGACCCGGTAGAGCCTGCCAAAGAAATACCATGACTCGTAACCGTAGGTCTCAGAAAAATAACTTGATTATGTTCTTGTTCTATATCCACAGCCTTTTGTTGTGATGATCTTGGCCAAGAAGACGTATGATGATGATTTTGAGTAGCTCTCATTGATACACTCATCAATTTCTCTCTTAGGTCTCTAGGCTGGTCTACTTGATTATGCTCTACTAAAGAAGAGTAGTCAAACACCAGCCCTTTCCCTTTATTGATATCATGTGTGACTGTTGGAATCGATTCCAATCTGAGGATAGTTTTTTGTGCCAAGGGATTGTTTTCCAAATCCGCTAAGGATGCCTTTATTCTTTCTTCTCTTACCCTTCTTTCAGCTCCTTCTGCAGCAACCAAATATTGTCTCCTATGATCTAACACTTCTTTAGCTATTCTTGGTTTTCCTGACATAGGGTCAATTCCAATCTGGTTCTCCTTAAGGACCCCAAATAAAGGGTCATCTTCTTTTAAGAACTCCATAATCATTTGAGTGTCCACTTTAATAATGAGGTCTAGATTGAGATTGAGAACTATCAGGTTGAGAGCTTCTTGGGAGATAAAGACAACAATCTCTTGAATGTGTAAGCCTCTGATAGTTATAGCATCGTTTTTGCACCCTTTCATAATCAAAGAAGATTTTGACGGTTTCTCCTGTTGGTAATTGAACCACTCTGGATCTTCTCAACGGTTTGGAGACATCAAATTTGATTTTAACTCTGATATAATCATGTATTTGCGGCTGAGTGGGATCAAAGATTACTTCCTTAACTTCCCCAACTATATCTTCAAGAGAGCTTATGGAACCTTCTATATAATAATTAACTGGAATGGTAAAACATTCATCTTTTAAAGATATATAAAATACCCCTTTGTAATATTTTATATCCTTCGAAACGTATAACTTTTTCACGGTTTTTCGACAAAATCTGAAGATAATATTCATCTTCACGTTGTTTGAAACATAATTTATTCTCCCAATATGAAATTGTGACTTTGTCTTCTTTTGAACTTCTTGAGTTTCTCATTGTATATAATATTATTGATAAACATTACAGTGACTGCATATTTATACACTACTCATCATCATAGATCTAGGTTATTTCTAATTACATTTGAGACCGTTACATATATAGAATTTCCTTAATACTTCCCCTCAAGAAGGAGGGATCTTTGTCACTCCTATCTTGTCTCTAGCTCTTTGAAATTGTTGTCTCGGTAACGGTTTTGTAAGGAGATCAGCAAGTTGGTCGGTTGTGGAGACATGAGCTACTCGTAAGTTACCCGCCTGGACATGATTTCTTATAAAGTGATAGTCAAGTGCTATATGTTTCATCCAAGAGTGAAATACCGGATTAGCACAACGATACGTTGCACCAATATTATCACAATATAGCCCCGGAGATACAGAGATAGGAATACCTAATTCTTGGAGTAATGACCGGATCCACAGAATTTCAGAAGCGGATTGTGCAACTGCCCTATACTCTGCTTCGGTAGACGAGTGAGCCACACCTTTCTATTTTCGTGCTGTCCATGTAACAGGCGTAGCACCAAGGTAGATGATGTATCCATTGGTTGAAATGTAATCATCGGTATCACCGGCCCAATCTGCATCAGTAAAACCATGAAGTGTAAAAGCATTGTCTTGTCGGATGAAGATTCCATGAGATAACGTTCCTGCCAAATAACGAAGTACCCTTTTGGCTGCTTGCATATGAACTGTGGTAGGTTTGTGCATAAACTGCGAAAGACGATTAACCGCATACATGATGTCAGGACGAGTGAAGGCTAAGTACTGTAGACTGCCGACAATAGATCTATACAATTTTGCATCCGGCAAGAGTTCTCCTGAATACAGGGACAATTTCGGTTGATGCTGCATTGGTGTGGCTACATCTTTAGCATATGTCATCTTAACTTTGGCAAGGAGATCAATGAAATATCATCGCTGCAGCAAATGAAGACCCCGGGATGTGCGAGTGACCTCAACGCCGAGAAAGTAGTGTAGATTCTGAGAATCTTTGATAGAGAACCTGTCAGCAAGTGATCTTAAAACACGTTGTATTAGACCCGAGTTACTACCAGTGACAATTATGTCATCCACGTATACCAACAGATAAAGAGAGTCAGCTCCTACTTGTTGAACAAAAAGAGATGAATATGCCATAGAGATGCGAAAACCATATTGTAACAAATAGTGTTTGAGGGATTGGTACCATGACCGCGGCGCTTGCTTCAAACCATAGATTGGTTTACGTAATCGACAGACATGGTGTGGGTGATTCTGATCAATAAAACCAGGGGGTTGGGTCATGAACACTTCCTCAGTCAAATCGCCTTGTAGAAAAGCGTTATTCGCATCTAGTTGAATGAGAGGCCACGATCTTGTAACTGCCACATTGAGAACAAGCCTGATTGTTGTAGTCTTGATAACATGACTAAAAGTCTCACCATAGTCAACACCATATTGCTGTGTGAATTCACGAGCTACGAGTCTTGCCTTGTAACGGTCAATATCACCATTGGTATGATACTTAACAGTGAAGAGCCACTTACACGTAATGACACTGTGATGGGGTTCAGAGGGACCAATTCCCATGTATAATTAGAGGTGAGCGCATTAAATTCGGTAGATAGAGCTTGTCTCCACTTTTCATCCTTGAGAGCTTGAATAACTGTTTTTGGTTCCAACATTTTCGAAGTAGAAAGTTCTGAATTGAGGCTAAGTTTCTGTTTGGGCTTGGTAATTTTGTTTTTGGCGCGAGTAACCATGGGGTGGTTGTTATGAGGGGAAGGAATTTGGGTAGAAGAGGAAGGTGGAAGAGGTGGCGGTGATAACGGTGGAAGAGGAGGAATTGGGGAATTAGGGATTGTATTTGGGGAGGATAAGGTTTGGGCCAAGAAAGAAGATGGGCTTGGAGAGGAGGAGGGCTGTGGATTTAGAATTAGTGGAGAAGGGGAGAGTTGGGCCTCGGGTTCAAGCCCATTTTATAGCTGAGCAGTGGGCTCAGAGTGATTAGAGAAAGATGGAGTTCGAGTTTGAGGCAAGAGACATACCTGAGGCGATGGAGGCGCAGCTGTCGGTGGCGGTGGAGCAGGTGAAGAACCGGCACACGGGGGGATCCGAGTGACGATGGGCAGAGAAGTAACCGGTGGAGCCGAAGACCGTATAACATCATCAGAGATTTTTCGTGACTCATGGAAGAATTTAGGCGAGTTCTTCATCTTAGTAAAGGGAAATCGATGTTCATCAAATTGTACATTCCGTGAGATGTACATTCTACCAGTAGGAAGATGAAGACACCGGTAAGCACTTTGACTACTTGAGTAACCCATGAATACATAGGAAAGTGACCGATCCTCCATTTTATGTTTAGTGTAGGGTCTCAACCAAGGATAACAGCTACAACCAAAAACTCTAAGAGTAGAGTAGTTTGGTGCAGAATTAAATAGCTTCTGAAAAGGGGAGTTCATTTGAAGGACCAGAGATGGCTGGCGATTTATCAAATATGTAGCTGCTTCAAAGGCAAAGGGCCAGTATGCTTTCGGAACAGATGATTGAGAGAGAAGAGTCAAAGCGGTGTCAACCACGTGTCTGTGTTTGCGCTCAGAAATCCCGTTGTGTTTGGGAGTATGTGGTGGAGATGTTGGGTGTGAAATTCCAGCCTCTGCCAGGTATGATCTTAAGGCAAGAAATTCACCGCCATTGTCAGAGAACAATGTGCCAATTTTATGTTGAAAATAGTTTTCCACCAGCCCCTTGTAGATAATAAATAGTCCTTTTACTTGTGATTTTTGCTTCATTGGATATAGCCACACATAACGTGAGAAATGATCAATAAGAATAAGATAGTACTTATAATGATCATGAGAGAGAATAGGGGATGTCTAGACATCTGTATAAATAACTTCTAAAGGACGAGATGTAGTAACACTTGAATGATAGAAAGGTAGTTTATGAGATCTAATGAGCAAGCAATCAGAACAGGGTAAAAACTGTTTAGAAGAATATGAAAAACTAGAAGTTGGAAATGATTAACAACTGTTTTTAAAATAGATAAAGAGGGATGCCCTAAACGTGAGTGACACGCAGACAAAGTAGCTTTAGATGTAGGTGTGGCATAGGACAGTGAAGGCTGAGATAGATGCAATGGCCACTCATAGAGATCATGTTTAGTTTTGCCTTGGAGTAATCGGTCCCCCGTGGTTAAGTCCTTCACCTGGAATGAGGCAGGGAAATATTCAACAGAAACATTATTAGCATTGCATAGTCTATACACCGAAATTAAATTCTTATGTATTTGAGGAACATAAAGAACTTTAGTTAAGGCAAGAGACTGTTTATGTGAAGGTAAGAATGTTGAACCAGTTTGTTGAATTTGCAAGCTGGATCCATCAACAATTTGAAGATCATCACTGCCATTGTATGGATGATGCGGAGACAAGAGAGTTGTGATGGGGACGTTGCCTAGGAGAGTTATGGTGAGAGTGCTGGGCCAGATTGACCGTGACAGGGAAGGAAGTGGCAGACAGATTTGACGTCTGAAGTTTAGCTTCAAAATTGCGTAATTTCTCATGGAGTTCAGTAATAGTTGGAGGTACCTCTCTGCCTTCCATTTGATCAATGACAGGTTTGTAGGTGTTGGGAAGACCATCATAGATCAGATCCAGTTGATCTTCATGGTCCAGAGGTTTGCCGAGAATGGCAAGTTGGTCCATGGTGGTAAGATGCCCTTGAAGGTAAGCATCAATGGTCTTGTCTTCCTTTTTCCAGAGTTTGAGTTGAGTCTTTAACTGCTTGACATGTCCTCTACTTGGTTTTGCATATGTGTTAGCCAGGATCTCCCACACACGAGCAGAAGTAGTTGCACGAGAGAGGATAGGTTGGATGGTTGTGGAGATAGCACCTAATAAGGCGATCTTGTCGCTGCAAGACAACATAGGCGGGGTTTTCAACCAGAACATTAGCAACGGTGATAACAGAAGAAGGAATTTGATGAGATCCATCAAGATGAGCAATGAGTCCATAGCCATCAAGGAGGGCATGGACTTGGAGACTCCACATAAGATAGTTACTGGAAGTGAGTCGGGAAACGTTTGTCATGTTGACATTAAGCAGGGTTTGTGAATGAACGGTAACCGTATCAGTGACGGTAGAAGAGGGGATATCAGCCATGAAAATGAAAATGAAAAAGAGTGTTTAGGGTTTTTTCCTTTTTGAGGTTTAGAAATCGCAGGAGGCTGATACCATGTAAATAATATTATTGATAAACATTACAGTGACTGCTGTACAATATTTATACACTACTCATCATCATAGATCTAGGTTATTTCTAATTACATTTGAGACCTTTATATATATAGAATTGCCTTAATACTCATCCCATATAAATTTAATAGGTATTTCTCTATATCTAAATTTATAGCTTCAGCGTCGATCTTATTAAATTCCATCCAAGCTGGAAGAAACATGATATCTTTGAGCTAAGATTGATATACAACCTCTACAAAATCATCATTATCTTCGAATAGAAACAAGTTGCTTTTTCTAGTAAATCAAAAGATAATGTAGAAGAAATATTGAAGTTTTTCCAAGTAGCTTCAGAAGTTGAAACTTACATACAATGTTAAACATCATCAATAATATTAATATAGCAATAAAACTCGATAAATTAAAGATCAATAGAACTCGTTTCCTATATCACTAATTCATACCTACAACTAAAATATTATTGTATTTCATTTTTCTACTTAATATTACTATCCTCAATGCCATCTTGATTAACTTGTCCATTATTTCTAGACTAAAGAGCTACTCGAGAAAAATATGACCATTTGTTAATATATTTAAACAAGTATTTAATCGAACTAGATTGGTTACACTACTCTATATTAATATGAACTTGGTAGCAAACATATAACCTTTCTGCAAGGGACGACATATCTATTATCGTAGTGAATGTCATTCTTCTCAACAAAGTTTCTAGTATTATGCAACCTATACACTGGAAATCATTTTTATCCACTAAAGTAATATCAACAAAACTTTTAGGATAGAGTTTAGAACACTTCTCATCAACCATACACGAAGAATTTGAATTTTCTACTCAATAAATATACTCTTATCCATGTTATCAACTGTTAGAAATTTACAGTTTTGATAAATGAATAGTAAAATATGAGCATGAGGAAGACCTTATTTCTAAAATATATTTTATACACAACTGAAAAAGAAGAACTGACGAAGAAGAAGATGAATAAGAATTTATCCACATGATATACACGAATAATATTCATAGTTTATTTATATTAGTAAAGTGACTAACTTGAAACTGTCTTTGCAAAATGTTCTTTCTCTAATAAATATGTCTCTAATAAATATTTCATTAGAAAATTGATATGATCATGGAAACAACAAAAAAACATCAAGAGGATGCATTGCAAGTCAAAGATAGACCAATCAAGACAAAGAAGTTTGCTAAAGCACTTAATGGATTGTTTTGTCAAGTTCTGGACAATGATAGTATTCAAAAGTCAATTGGTGATGTTACTAAACAAGTCCATACCACTTTAAACATGATACAAGTTCAAGAAGAGCCCAAAAACAATTAGTCAATTTTTGCCCAAAAACCAGTACGAGATTGAAAAGTCATTTGAAGACTAAGAGTTAGATTACTATTCAAACTCCTACTCTTATTAAAACTCTTATTTTTTGTGCTAGTTTAATAAGAGTTTAGATGATTCTTGGTCTTATTTTATTTCTTAAATAATTTATAATCTCACCGAAGAAGTCATAACCTTCTTTTTTAATCAACTTTTATTTAAGAGAGTGATTCTCCTTTGTTTCTTGTGAACTTTTGATTCTTGATGTGTCATATCCAAATAATCTACCCGATTTATCAAGTGTTTTCAATCATACTTGTGTGGCCATTATACTATTCAAATAATAAAGAGGCATATCTTAAGTTAGTATCGAGACTAAGGTTTGATATACCTTGAAATCTTGCAATACGAATTCTGTTTGCTAAGGATCCACCGCCTAGTTTCTTTAAATCGTATTTTAAGTGAGTTTTTGCAATGAGGTTACATATATTTCAGAATCTTGCTCCATAGTTATGTTGAAGTCGAGGATTATTCAACTACCAGCCCCTTCCGTGGAAATTTTATTTTCGAGTTTATTCTTCCGCAAAAATATTCATTTTCATATTTGAGTTCACCCTTCGTCGGAAATGTTCCTTTTAAGATTTATTCTATTTTTACATCTTGCAAAACTAGGATACACCGTCAACCGTATTGAACGAGATTCTTGTATGAAATTATAAGTGGGTCGTTATCACGTTTTAGGCTTATTTGGGACGCTTTGAGGTTTAGATAATTTGTACGATTTCTATCGGAGAGCCGGTCTTTCGTACAATGATACGATATTAATTTCACGAAGTAATAACGTCAATCGTATAGTTGAGATAACGTTGGCATTTAAGTTAGCCATTATCATTTTATACGATTGATAAAAAGGAACACGTCTTTACGACCATTCCAGAGAATGATAAATTTAATCCTATAGCTGAGATAATCTTCGGTATCTAGGCTAACCATTATTTTTCTATACGACTAAATTTCATACGAAGGGATTTTACGATTCTTTCCAAATCATAGAGAATAATCGTATGGATAAGGTAACTTCGGTGTTCAAGCTAACCATTATTGTTTGTACGATTATATGGAGTTTATAAGAAAGGAATTAGTTTTACGATTTTATCGTAGAATTCCAACAAAAACTCAAAACGATACAAAGTGAGAGACGACTTGTCCAAGACATGGTCTTCTCGCTCATGCGCGAGATTAACGTGTGTCATTCACCTTCCTCACGGGCGAGCTGAACGTGTATCGTTCACCTCGCCCACGGGCGAGCTGAACATGTGTGGTTCTTCTTGTCCGTAAACGACTAGATTCGGAACCAAAGCGTTTGTCCAGAAATCGTGGTTGCTTTTTGTTGTTTCGAAACATATCCCTTCAGATCTTTCGGAAGTCTTGCGGCTTTTTTGGATCGTTCCATTGATTGGGATGATAAGACTAGTAAAATTTGATGTTCGGATCGAGTGATTAACATTTTCTTGAAAGCTTTTAGACATCGATTTTGTCGTGACCGTTTTTGACCTCAATAGTATGCAAAAAAGATCAAAGGGAAACCATAATCTCTTACAATTCCTTGACAACATCGATCAGTTACCAAGATAGTTAAGAGAGAAAAGAGACAACTTAAGAACACTTCAACAAGATCACCAAGTTCTACCATCAATGGTTGACCAACATGTAGCTCCTAATGGTGGGCAAACTATTAGTGATGGGGATGCACCTAACATACACACTCAGCGCCATGGGATTGTTCATCCTGCTATAAACAATAACAACTTTGAAATCAAGTATAGCTTTATTGCTATGGATTAGGGAACAAGTTTCATGGGCTGCCAATGGAAGACCCTCTAGACCATCTTGATGAGTTTAACAGACTTTGTGGTCTCACAAAGATCAATGGGGTTAGAAAAGATGCATTCAAGCCGAGAATTTTTCCTTTCTCTTTGGTTGACAAGGACAATCAATGGGAGAAATTTCTTCCTCATAATTCCATTACCTATTGGAATGACTGCAAGAAAACCTTCCTTTCCAAGTTCTTCTCTACTTCTAGAACAGTAAAGTTGTGCAATGAGATCTCTAGTTTTGCACAAAAGAATACTGAAACTTTATGTGAAGCTTGGGAGAGGTTCAAGAGCTATACATTGCAATGTCCTCACCATGGATTCACCAAGGAATCACATCTTAGCACTTTCTACAGAGGTTCCTTATCCAAGATCAGAATGCTTCTTGACACAACAAGCAATGGTAACTTTCTCAACAAGAACGTGGAAGAAGGTTGAGAACTAGTTGAGAATTTGGCTCAATCTAATGGGATCTACAATGAACACTATGATTGCACTCCTTGGGGTAGTTCTGAAGAAAAACTAGGAAGGACATCAAGGCTTTGAATGATAAGTTGGATAAGCTCCTTCTTGCACAACAACAACACTTTCATTTTATAAGTGAAGAAGAGCAAGTTCAATGATCAATAAGAAGAGATAAGATACATACAGAACCAAGGGGGTTACGATAAGGGTTTCATCAAATACAAAAACAACCTTGGTCTTTCCTACCACAACAACAATGTAGCAAATCCTGAAGATCAGGTCTATCCACCACAGCATCAACAACAAGCCAAGCCTTTTATCACTTATGGTCAACAATACAGGGCTTTGTTCCTAAACAGCAGGAACCAAGTGGCTATCAACAACAACAACAACTGGTAGGAGCACCTCCTGGTTTCATCCCTCAACAAAAATACGCTCAACAATCCAAAGTTGAAGCACTGTTACAACAACTTCTGCAAGGTCACCGTAATGGAGCAATGGAGAATTCAAAGAAGTTTATTGAACTCAAGACCCACATGGATTTCTTATACAATGATCTTAACATGAAGTTTGAAACATTAATCTCTAAAGTTAAGTACTTGGAAAGCATAAGTGCATCATCTTCTGCATCAAAGCCCATAACTCAACTTCTTGGGAAATCTGTTCAAAACCCTAAAGACTTTGCCCACATCAATGCCATAACTTTTAGAAGTGGAAAGATGTTACTATCTATAGAAGCTCCTACTCAAGACACTGAGGACAATATCCAGCTAGCTGGAGAGGATTTGAGTTTAAATGAAGCTGAAAATGCAAATTCTGCAAAAACTGATTCTCTGATGTGGACACAACCCACCTCAGCAACCAGAGTCAAGCCAATTTCTACTGAACAACCATCTCCATTACAAAAGTAAGATCACCTTTTTCCACCACCTTATAATCCAAGGTTAACATTCCCATCAAGATTCAAGAACAAGATTATAGAGAAATACAAGGGAATCTTTGAAAAATACATGAAGGATACTGAGATCAAGGTTCCACTCTTAGATTATCACTCTTATGCCTCCATATAAGAAGTTTCTGAAGGATGTCATCACCAAAGGGGGTAAAGAAATCCAAGGAATGGTAGTGTTAACTGAAAAATGCAGCGCCATAATCACAAAGACATCTATCCCAAAGAAGCTCTTTGATGCTCATTCACCTTCCATGTTCACTACATCCTCTAACATTCGAAAACCGTTTATGCAACTTAGGTGTATCCATTAATCTAATGTCTCTTTCAGTTGCAAAGAAGCTGGGTTTCAACAAGTTCAAGTCTTGCAACATATCTTTGGTATTAGCATATCGATCTGTGAGAATTCTATATGGAATACTAGAGGATTTACCTATCAAGGTTGGAGTGGCTAAAATACCTACCGACTTTGTGGTATTAGAGATGAATTGAAGAACCAAGTGATCATGTGGGAACTGAAATTCGCATTGTCCGATTTCCGTTAGTTAAGAAAAATCAGACTGAACTCCGATTTTCTAGAGATCCCAGATTTCTGTGAGTCAAACATAAAAAGATCAGAACACGAAAACAACAAAATACGAACACAAATTTAAGAATACGAATGATGTGACCCGGCTTAGACATTTCGGCCAGATTATGTGCGCTTCAAAGATGGCATGTTTTTATGCATTTACAGTATGATTTTGGACTTATGCTCTTCATAATAGTTGTAGATATTTGAATTATATTTCCAGCAAGTCCAGAATTACAAGAATTGGCCAAACGGATAGAAAGTTATGCGCATTATACAGAAGACATATCTAACTTCTCGGGCAGAATAATTGGGCTGCAAAGGTGGTATGTTTTCAAGTCCTTACACTTAGAATTTGGACTTGGGCTCTTCATTAAAGTTGTTCTCCTGGAAGTTAGCTTTCTAACAAGACCGGCCTCGTCACAAAAGCGCATGTGGATCATCCTGTACCCAATTATGAAGATAAAGAGTCATAGAAGACCAAGAGTTGAGTCAAAGAGTCAAGTCTTTAGTCTCTTGAGTCTTGTACGAAATTTATGATGTAAATGTGTCTCTTTGTCTTATTTCCCCTATTTAAATGGTTGTAAACTAATTGTAAACTCATCCAATATTTTTATGAAAAACTTTTAAAAGATTTGGATCCCTTGTTCTTCGGAACACTGCGTCCCCGGGTTGGTTCCCGAAGGGTTTATCTTTCCTATGTTGACCCCTTGTTGTGGGAGCAATCTCAAGGTCAACAGGAGCATCGGACAAATGTTGATCAGCCCATAGATCTTCACTGAAGTTTCATCACATCCATCTTCCATTCCACCAAGGCCGAGTTTGGGACTAAGAACCTCCCAGTGGCCATCTATCCGGCGAATCAAAGGGCCTTTCCGCACCTCTTTGTGTGCCATTCGTTCCATCTTTTTGTGTTTTTGTTTAATAAACCACCTTTGGAGTAGGTCTGTGGATTAAATCCTACTAACGAAAGAAGGCAAAAGAAGTCTTATTCTGAATCTCATGAGCGTGTTATAATCAAGTGATAGCTTCGGCAGTAAGAACAGTTGACGAATATCCTAGAACTAACAACGGAGATTGTGAATAACCTAATTGAGTCGCAGCTTACTAGCAAGAACGGAAAATAATCTAAAGCCCTACATATTTTGGTGTGGAGAATTGAACGTGTATGTGCTCTTCCTCTTCATCTCTCTTATCTAGGCTTCATGGTCGGTCCATCTTCTTTTTTCTTTGTCTTTCGTTCTTCCGCGGAAATCTTCCTTTTCTGGTTTATTCTACTGCGAAAATATTCTTTTTTAGATTTCTTCCATTTCTATTCATCTTGCGGATCAAGAATTGACCATCATCGTACTCGGACCGAATTCTTGTTCGAAACTGCAAGTGGGCCGTTATTGCATTTTAGGCCTCTTTGGGCCGTTGTACGGTTTAGAGGATTTTTATGATTCCTATCAGAGAGGTAGTCTTTCGTACAACGATACAATACAGATTCCGCAATATTATGATGTCAATAGTATACATGAGATAAAGCTGGTGCCTTAGTTAGCCATTATCATTTATACGATTAATAAAAAGGAATGTGTATTTGCGTCTGTTTTGGAGAACAATAAATTTAATCATTTATACGATTAAATCTTATACGAAAGGTTTTTACAATTCTTTCGCAAATCATAGGAAATAATCGTATAAATAGGATAACTTCAGTGTTCAAACTAACTGTTACCATCTATATGATTAATTCGGAACTTATGTGAAATGAATGAGTATTATGATTTTTAGTGTTAAACTCACTAGAGGAAATATGATTATTAATAGCACATAAAGATAGCGTTTATGTAAGATTTGCTATTGTATACGTATACATATGTTTTGCATAGCGTTTCAACTTTTAAAACGCGGTTTTTTTTACCGGGAAAATAAAAATTTTCAGCCGCGTACTTTTAGTTTGTCACAACATTTCATCATTTCATATCTAAAATTTAACGCTATATTAGATTAAATGTAATATGTATGTAAAATTTTGTGAACTTGGGTTCATTCAAATTGTTTTTCAATCCTTTATTATCTCTCTATCGTTTCCTAGACGAACAAAATTTGGTTTGGTTAAAAATCGGTGGTGGCCATTTCGGATCCGGGAAGGTTCGACGACGATCTGGTTGTTTGGTCGAGTCGGGCATAACCCGTTGTCGAAGCTTCACCATGGATAAAGTGAATGTATACTTTGAAATTCGTTGAAGCAGAGAGTTAGGGATGATAAGTCAAATTATGGCCATTTTCTTAGTCTTCGTAGTTCTCTTCTTTGTCATATTCATTCGTCTACTGTAATTTATGGCTTCCTTGGAGAATCCAATCTTACTTCAAGAAACAGGGAGTGATGGGTCCTCGTCACTGGATATTCACCGGAAACTCTGCGAAAGTGAACAGATTGACGGCAGAGGCGAAGTCAAAGCCAATCATTTGCACATTTGATGGAACACTACAAAGGTAAGTGACTAAAGCTGAGATCTTTTGATAGAGATGGGTGCCTGAAATGGTGAATAGTACAATGAGGTTGCTTGAGAAATGGAGAAGAAGAGGTTGAGTTAAAGATACATAGAGAGATACACATTTTGTCTGCAGACATGTTATCAAGAACAGCTTTTGAGAACAATGTGTAAGAAGGTAAACAAATATATGGATAATGTTTTAGAATTTGGCTTGATGTTGTGGCAAGTTGTTTGCCTATGGCGTTAGGTTTACATATCGTTGCTAAATGGCCGGTCTTGTTAAACTTTCTTCAAGTTACTTACTTGGTGCTTAAAGAATGCGTTTGGGATATGGGAATGCCAATATGAATTTGTAAACTTAAGTCTTATGAGTTCAAATCTGGTTTCTTAGCAACTAGAAGAATTTTATTGAGTTACATAGAGTACTGTGTTATGGGAGATAGAGCCTTATAATGGGGGTGAAGATGCATTGGCTTATGTTTATAATACATGTGAGAGGAAAGTAAGGTGTTTCTTATGTCGTTGATTCCAATTTCTGCGCACTTTCAAGTAACTAAAACTGGTATTGTCTGTAAATGATCGACAGACTGTGAGCTTGGAGTAAATGATTCATAGCTCAGCTGGAGAAAATGGTGTTGGTAACCATGTTTGAGTTTGGAGTAAATGATTCATACCTTCAACTATATTCTTTAAATTGCTAAATTATGTGTTGTTGCATTTGTATAATAGTCATGTCTGCAAGTGTTTGTACTATTACTAATATCTTACATATTTCAAATGTTGTAGCTTCGAAATCACTATTGTAAAGACGTCTCTTGCTTGCAACTCTTTTAAAATATAGATGCTCACTCTTATGATGTTGTTGTATGTAGGATTCACATTTCTTGAATCCATGGAGTTCACCAACATGTACCAAACTTTACATAAGTGAAGGCATGGAGTTCACCAACACTGGAATTGGAGAACCTTTTGATAAACACTTCATAACAATGCATCCAGATGAAGCTCGAACGGAAAGCAGAGGAGCACATGCTCGGGAAGATTTCATGGTTTGATACTTTTCTTAGCCTTTCCTATTAACGCAATGATTGATGAATATATAACTGTGGTGTGGTGCGGTGCAGAAAAGAGAAGATATGGAGAATGGATGAAGCATACATTGCAATATTGGGAAGATGAGAAAGTGAGACTGGAGTATACGCCGGTTCACATGAAGCATACATTGTTTTGTAATTGGTAGGCAAAACTATGTCATACGGTTTTTGAGCCTTAGTCCTTAGAGATGATTGCACAAAGGCAAAACATTGTTTTGTAATTTATATTATATCACATATTTGCCAAATTCCAAAATTAAATAATAAGGGTGTCAATCCGAAACCCTAAAACCTAAACTTTCAAATGAAATTTTTTAATATTTCTACCATTTAGTGAGAATATATTTAACTATTTCTTAATTTTATTAAATAATAGAAAATTAAACACAATTTTTTGTTAACTAAGAAATAGTGAAAATATATAGGGCTAATTTGCGAAATAGCAATAGCATCCACGAAATTAGGAGAATGTACAATCGCGTGTATAATTAGTTTTTTGGAAATAATATGCCGCTGATATCTCCACTCGCCCCTTCAGTGGGATACACGCGCTACGAAGAAAAGGAGTGTAGGCCAGCTGTCTTTGTTTCGATGTCAGGCGCCTCTATCAAATCACTGATGTCTTCTCCATCTGTCTAAACTGTATCGTAACAAAATAACGAAACAATTCGAATTTTCTCCCCAAAAGAAGAGCAGGGCAAAGCTGGATTTCTATATTAGGGATAGTAATTTAGGTATTTGTCTGCAGAAACAAAAAACTGACTCCAATGGATGGTATACCAAACGCGGCGCCGGTGGAGGGGGTAAGAAGATTATCGGTTGTAAGTTTTTATCGTTATATATATTGTCCGACTTAATAACTTAAGCGGAAAAGGTAGTACTTAATGATCCTATTTTGAAACAGTGAACTTGCCGAGAGGCCCACCTACGAAGAAGATAAATAGTAAAAAATGAAAAAAAAATAAAACGAGCTTCAGTAAAGAGTAAAAGCTGTTAAAACATATTCTAATAAGAAATCCGAAAGTAGAACGGAAACCTCAAAAATACCCCATCCCTAGATAGATTCAAAGCAGTAAGCAATGGAAAAGGAAACTCTGGTTGGCTAAATTGAATAATAGGGTCCGCTAATGTAGAGCATGCCATACGTATGATAAATAAGCTACTCGTTTTGATATACGAACTATTCGTACAGTTAGGTAGAATTCATAAGAAATTAGGGTAAAAGGAGAACATAAACCGGAAATGAACCCTGAAAACAAACATTAAACCCCAAATATACCCACAAATTATCTCAAGACCATTAAGCATAGTAAAAAATCATACAATAAAACCGAACAATATACCCAAAAAATGAACCCAAAGTGTAAACACAACGTTCTGTTCACCTTATATATATATATATTAATGGTAAAGTAAAAGTGATGTAATTTTTGGATGATTTGTAGTTGACTACTAAAAATCCAAAATATACCNTCGAAATATACCCAAAAGTGGGAACTAACCCCAAATAAGACAATAGTAAACCCAAATAATAAACCCTAAAATGAACATTAAACCCACAAATATACCCATACAATCGTTCACAAACCCTTACCATAGTAAAAGACAAACCCTAATACGGAACAATGTACCCCAAAAATAAACCCAATTTGTAATAAAGAAGGTTCTATTTAACAGTCATATATTAATAACAATATACAAACTGTTGCAATTATTTTGATGATTTGCAGTTGAGTACTCAAGACTTAGTCAGAGTTGTGGTGAGAAACTGAATGAAAATGCCAACTGGAAAATGGTCGTTCATACGCAAACTAAGTGAGGAGATAAAGCAAATACGAATTTACCTTGGCATATCGTATGGAGAACTTGTCAATCTGGTTGCGAGGACTATTGATTTTCGAGGCTCGTTTATAAATATGATTATGTCCTATGAGTATCCTCATTGGATGTTGGTAGGGGAAGACAGTCAAGTAGATCCACAATATATAAAGGGGGAGGAGGATGTGCGTGTCTTTGTGCAAATATGTAGGGACATAGAGGAAGTGGATCTGTTTGTGACAATTAAACCAGAAATTGCGGGTAATGCGAGAACTAGTTATTTTTTTGGGAGAAAACACCAAACTACGAAAGGTCTACAAACGAGGATGACACAACAAGTGATGAAACGTACAACAACACAAGTAGCTATTACTTTCAGGAAAATGCAATGCAAGCATCAGAGGGAGGAGAGGCAGATGACACTTCAGAAGCTAAGATCCATAGCGAGGATGCAACCAGTTGCTACGAGTCTGATGAAGATGAAGTTGAAGTGATACGACTAGATGTACCGAGTACCTATGTTGATAGTTTGATTACTTCTTTGACTATAGAAGGTGGACCTAGTAGGAGAAATCGTATAGATGTCAAAGTGAAGGGTATTGTTCAGGAGGACGATGTGAATGTACACCCGGATCCACTGGTTCTGGACATGAGAACATTACCTGTACAAGAAGAGATGGTGGGAAGAGGCAAAGATGTTGCCCAAACTGCAATTATCAGGGATAGAGGATACCACTCTGTAGCAAGAAGACTTTTTTAGACCTCATCTGAGTCAAGCGGTACAATAAGCGATGAAGATTGTGTGGACCGTTTCAGCCGGTAATTCCTCGGTGGGTAACAAACGATGAAGACGGTGAGAACGTTTTTTTCCTGACATAAACGATCCAGCACTTTTTAGTCGGGACGCACCCCCAGTTTTCAACGATATGTACACAGAAGGTAGAAAATTACTTTCATGATACATTGTATATCGGATATGGTAGACATATGATAATAAGTTTGATCATGTAGGTAAGAGTTGATGAGAACTTTTTATTTAAATGTGTAGGCGTAGATGGAGCTTTTTTTAACATCTATTACGAGGGAGACAAGATATTTGTTGGCCGTGTGTTCAAGAACAAAGTCGACTGCAAAATTAAAATTGCAATCAATGCCATAAACAGAAAGCTTGACTTCAAAACAGCACGGTCTTCACCCGATTGCATGGTCCTCAAATGCACATCAAGTGTATGCCCATGGCGCATCTACGTTGCGAGGGTGGACAACTCTGAAAATTTTCAAATCAGATCAGTGACGTTCGAGCATTGTTGTACAATAGATGAGCGACGAAATTATCATAAATTGGCAACAACCCAAGTAATTTCTGAATTGGTTGCGAAGCATTACTTATGCGTAAAGAAGGGTCGTAATCTTTATGGTGTGAGGAAAATTATGCTAGATGACTTCCATGTGAATCTTTCATACTGGAAATCTTGGAGGGCTCGCGAGTTTGCGATGGACAGGATCCTAGGATCAGTTGCTGGAAGCTATGCTATTATGCCGAATTACATGGCGTTGTTAGAGCATATGAATGATGGTAGCAGATGTTACATGGAATATATAACCGAGAATGATGGAAAAACCCAATTCAAGTACAATTTCATTGCCCTAGGTGCTTATGTGAAGGGTTTTGCGTATCTTAGGAAGGTGGTTGTCGTAGATGGAACATCTTTAGAGGCTAGGTACGGTTTTACGCTACTGACCGCAGTTGGTCAGGATGCTAATTTTCAAGTGTTCCCTTTGGCGTACGACATCGTTGATAGTGAGAACGATGATTCTTGGGAATGGTTTTTCAACAGATTGAAAACGTTTGTATATGATTCTGCTAATTTGGTGATTATATCAGACAGGCATGCAAGCATATATGCTGGTCTTAACAAGGTATGGTAACCAAAAACACAGACTGGTAGAAAATATACACGTTTCGATATTCAGTATACTGATGTTAAATATGTTGTTATGAAATTGTAGGTGTACACAAGGGCGAGACATGCATGATGCGTGGTGCATTTGTACTAGAATGTGAAAACAAACTTTTAGCCTAAAACTCTTGGTTATCTAATGATGCAAGCAATAAGATCATATACAGTCAATGATTTCAACAAAAAATTCCTGCAAATACAAAATACCAACCCTCTCTGCGCTGCGTACCTACTCGATATTGGTAAGAGCTATCAGCAATTAATTAAGACATTAGTAGTAGTCAATTTTCTCACCGGATGATGTGTATAGGTTTTACGCAATGGACACATTCTCATTTTGAAGGGAGACGGTATAACATAATGGACTCGAACATCGTGGAGTCATGGAATAATGTGTTGAAGGAAGCAAGAGAGTACCCATTGGTGATAATGCTTAAGTACATCATGAGTCAGATTATGACGTGGTTTGCTATTAGGCGTGAAGCATCGAAAAAAATGGAGGGTGACTGTTACCCCAGGTACGAAAGAAGGTTGAATGCAACTACGAGGATGCAATGCAAATGGTTGTAAAATCCATTTGTCCAACACAGTACGAGGTCAAAACCCCAAAAGGCAGAACCTACCGCGTTAATTCCGATGACGGATGTTGTAGCTGCCGAGAGTTTCAATTGATTGGAATTCCATGCGCGCATGCACTTGCGGCAGCATCAAGTGTAGATCTTCCCACAGAACCGATGGTGATGAGTGAGTATTACAATAATGCCGGGGCAGGGGCATATGCTGAGAACATATATCTAATACCTTCTGCTGGAGGCAATGCAATAACAGGTGCGACGTTCAATAAAGATAAGGAGTTAATGCCGCCTAAGGTTAAAAGGCCTCCTGGTCGGCCAAAGAAACTAAGGATTTTATCGAAGGGGGAGTATAAGGTAAGATTTAACCTTGTGGTGAACTTGTAAAGGAGGGAGAATTTGGTTAGATTACCGTGATGGTTGATTGACTGTTTTCAGGTCGTTGGACAAAGGAAGTGCAGCCGTTGCCATGGAAAAGGACATAATAAGGCAAGTTGTCGTAATCCGTTGTGGGGAGTTTAGTTCGCAAGCGGAGTGGTGGAAACCGTTTTTTGGGGCACTAGATTAATAGCTGGAAACGGGGGAGGTTTTTTTTGGGGGTTGTGTACCAAACAGTCGTAGCTGTTGAAGGTTCTCTTGTGGTGCTTGTAAAAAAATGAGTTAGATTGTTTTAATTCGTTTTTATACCGATCACAGTAATCGGTACACCTTGTTTAATTATTGTTTTTGTAATGAAGGCGAAACCCACAAGCCTCGATGTATTAACAGTATTTAAATGCTTTGTTGCTGGAATATTGTAAGCAAGATATCCTCTGGATTCTATGTTGCCAAATTTTGAGTTGGTGTTGTTAAATGGAGTAGGTGTAACACAACTAAATGACATAAAGTGTTAGAAGCTTAGAACATGTTTCAAATAGTAAAAGTCATGAAGAGTTTGTTCTGAGAGAGGAGCACACAAAGAAGTTGTTTAATTATAAGATATGCAGAGTAAGCTAATTTAGAGGGTTGGTGTTGGAGGATCGGTAACAAGTGCTTCGAAACATTCCATCCCATAGTTCTTCGCCACCACTTTCAGATATTGCTTGCCTAACAATGAGGATTCGTCAATGTGGTCAAGCGAATGCTGTTCCATGAGTACGAGTGATGCAACACCAAAAAGAGCTGAGACAGAAGAAGAATGACATTATGCATATGTACAATTGTACTTAAAGGTAAATGTATGAGCGTAATTTAAGAACAAACCTGGGTCGTCTAGTACGAAATCTAATTCATTTATGTCTATCTAAAACGATCCAAAGCAAGTGGTCCAACGTCGGTGAAGACCCTTTGCCATTTTATGAAAAATGGCAATAATGTTGACATAAATTGGAGCTCGTGCTCGACCTCTGCTTTGGAGAGAATTTTATAGTTACAATCGAGAACTTCAATCGATATTTGTTTCAGGTCAATTGCAAGACCTATCTTTGGATGATGATTGCACAGTATATAATGTCCACCAAGGAGAACCACTTTGGACGCTTCGAGATTGGTAGAGTTGAAGCAACCGAGAACCGGAACTTGCCCTTGTCAACAGTGCATTGGAACGAGCCCCATAGACGTCGCATTTCTTGTACCCAACGCAGAAAATCATACCTACAGTTCCGTATTTTGTCTCTCTGAAGCTGAACGTCAAGGAGAACAATGTCCATCACCTATAGATAACATAACAATTTAGAAGTTAGAATAGGAATATACTAACTACCGAGTACTGGAAATCAATTATGAGATGATTCACTTACGTTGGGTTGCCATATTTCAGTTGGCCCGAATATAGACAAAAAAGTGTGTTCTCAATGGCGAGATTGTCTTGACCATGATAAACCCTGTAGAGAATAAGAGGAGTGTAAGCAATACAAACAAGGACATGAACTTTTAAGGTTGTAGAGAGTCTTAACCTGGAATTCTCGAGACATAATTGGAAGTTTTGGCATTTAATTGGTGGTGGGTCGTCAAATGCTATGAATTCCATATTGAGAGGAGATAGAGTAACCTCCCACATATCTTCATCCTCCACTATTGGCGCGGCAACGTTTTTCTTAAGTTGACGTGGTTGCATTTTTTCAAGCTTGACTGGGTTCGGTTTAGCGGCAACGTTCTGATTAATCCTTGAACTTCTTCTAACTACTTCTTTGGTTGTTTCTTTCTTGCTTTTCTCAGCCTTACTCCTCTTTCTAGGACAAGTTTCTAAAGAATTCTTATGTTTTTTTGGGTTTTCAACATCCTTAGTTCTTCTTCTCACCGTATCGCGAATGGTAGACAAAGTTTCATGTTCCTCTGCTCCGCCACCTTTCGTTTGTATTTCTGCTTCCTTTGCCTAAGAAGCAGAAATAGCGTAGTCAGTATATTGCAAATAATATACAAAGCACTAAGTGAAGGGAAGAGTTTAAACATAGATGGTAATATTGGTAATTAGTGATGCCCGGGCCCATCCACTAATAAAGAATAGCCGAACACCAGAATACCTGTGAGGCAGCAACATATGATAGTAAATGTAAGTTGTTTGAGAAACCCATATAAATATCTGGCCGAAATGTGCTTTCAACACACGAGATCGGACAAACCTATGAGGTACGATATTGAAAAAACCCTGACCAAATAAGGGATGTACGCATGACAATGATAGTAGAAATGGAAGATTACCTTTAGTGATACCTGAGGTTTAACTCCCCCTCCATTGGTTTCCTGAACAAGGGATGGAAGAACCGTCTTCTGCTCCTCACGAGGTTTGCTTCCTGTATTATGCAGTGGGAATGATTGACTATGCACTCAACTGATGGCTAGTGAAACAGTTGGACCTGGATCTTTGCATCGTCCTCTATCATCAGGTTGAGTTGGCAGACTTTGGCCTGCAAACGGGGGAGCTAAAGACGCAATTATTGGTCAGTTTGAATATACAAATTACGTAAACCAACTGAGTAGTTTGAGTATCAATATACAGCAGGAAATGTGAGAAGGCAACCTGAGACATTAGTGTTTGGCTGTTGGGCAGCATCTCCTTGTGATAAATGCAGGGAGAAAGACGGAGCTTCGATGTCCTCGAGGCGTGTTGCGATGTTGGCAGTGCATGGAGTGTGGGAACCTGCTGAAACATTTATAAAGAAAACACAAAGCTATCAAACCATATAGGTGACCTGTGGGAACAGTTTCTCTCCTCATTGGTGACCTCAGATTATCACATCTTAAGGAACCACCCATTTCTTCGACAACAACATTTTCAAAACTTGTCTCTGGAGGGTTCTCGCGAATGACAGAACATATGATATCTTCAGCCTCGTTATCTGATACCATTATGTTTCCCCCTCTGCGCTCGGCGGACTCAGAAGCTTTTCCTTCTTCGTCTGAAAACGAAAGTCTGTTAGTTTTGGAGTGAATAAAACTGCAGATTACATAGGGAATGTAATAATGTGCCTTTTGTACTAATCACAGGGTTCTCTCTGACAGGATGATCATCTCCTTTTTTGAGTGACATAACCGGTTTTCAATTCACTTAACAACTTCTTAATTTTTTGGTCGATGTGGTTGATGACACTTATGTTGTATCCTTCTAGAAGTGGTAGGGTTTGCTCTTGAATGAGGTCAGCAACCTTACGGACAAATATGTCTTGATCAAAAGGCGCAGCTTCTTGATCACGTGAAGAGGGTTTTGCATGGGATGGTCTCTCCTCTGGTCCTTGTTCACGGTCATCAGCGGCATCGCTCTTGCTACCTGACTCATCGTCCTCCCTCTGCGCTTTACGGTGCCTTTCTTGTGCTTTGATGACATCAGCGGCACGCAAACCACCAATCCAAGAGTTGACTTCAAAAGGGAAATCTTCTTCTATTAAAGTTAGAAGGTAGTCAACAGACGCATCAGGCTTATCATCATCGATTTTAGTTTCCTAGACTAACTTTGCGGCTTCTTTACTGAGTAATGAAATGACAGCAACCTGTGTAATCAGCGTGTACGAGAATTAGAACATGATAGACTATTTGGATATGCGGAGTACCGAGTTTATTATCGTATATTGAATATCGTAAGAACGGAAACTCACTTCACCAACTACGTCTAACGACCGAAACGTTTTGTTCTTCAGGTGGAGACTCATTTGACTTATAAAAGAAATTATCTCCTCAATAGATGCACCTCTTTGGACCATGGACTGAAGTATATAATTTTGAACTATTGGAGGACAACATGCGACTGTCACCAGGTTCATCGCATGGGCAAAATCTTGTATGGAAGTGGTTGCTTGGGTGTAGTTGAAAGGATCTTTGGACTTTGTGCTCT